>VDFB02012686.1:0-48762 GCA_007258455.2 Sequoia sempervirens
TTTCCTATCAACAAATTTTTTAATGACCGTTATCTATTCAAGGGCGCCCTTAAAACATTATAATATACCTTAGTGTATGTAAAATTATATATAAATCAAACATATATATCATTATATTCTATATAAATTTTGAGAGTCTATCCAAAATATCTCCTTTTATCTTATACAATCTTCTTAAAATTTTGATTGTATTATATGGAAAAAATCTCTAAATACGGTCATATGGCCATCAAATTTAAGCCCTGCTGCCTATCCCCACTCCCTCCATATCTTTCTCTCAAGTCATCATTTAAAAATAATATAATTAATATTTATATTAATATTAAAAACAGGGTGTTCGACTGAACATCTTTAGAATGATCAGTCGAACCCATTTAAAATCATTTTTTTATCCTATGGTGTGTGGGTTCGGTCAAACATGGGTTTGACCGAACCCATATTCGACCAAACTTTTTTATTTTCTTCGACTGAACAAATGTTCGACTGAACCCATAATTTTTCACCCTCCCCCCTTGAGGCACCAAAATTGCTGAGAATTTTGCACTTTGAAGCTTGATTTGAGAATAAAAATGGAGGAGATCTCAGAAACCCAACTAGTATTGGGATCCCCTCAAAATGAGCTATCCAACGAATATAATTTTAATATGTTTTGATTATATTATTTATCTATTTTTTAAGTTTTATTAAATATAGATTTTTCACTGAAAACAAAACTCTCTGTTCTGCACAAGTGGAAAAATAGAATATTATCAAAAAAAATTATAAATATGAGTGCACCAGATATTGGAGTCCTTGATCCAACAAAAAAAAATAAAAAATTAGATACATCACGGTAAAAGTTATGCATTATATGAGTCGTGTTATATGAATTGTAATTGATTTGACTTTGAAAGTTAAAGAAAAATATTCAATAAAAAACTATCTAACGTGGAAGCACTAGATATCGAGTTACAAATCTAAATTTGAAAGAATTGGAATTTTATCTTTCAAGGAAAAAAAGTTATGCATTATACAGTGTGCATCACTTTTTAAAAATGTTGTTTTTTGAAAAAAAACAATTTTCGTGGGAGATAGAAAAAGAATTGCAATCTGATTCCAAAAAAAATGAAAACAATATTTTTATAATCTAGAGACAAAATGTGACAAGACTCTAGTTTGCATCATCTTCAAATTCCTCACGGTTTAATCGCTATAGGTGCCCGAATGTGAAGATTTTGTTAAAAAAATATATTAGTGTCTAGTTTTGCCAAAAATTGTAAACCACTATTGTGGGATCACCCTTAGAGTGTTGTAGCAAGAAAGAGAGTTGTGCAAGAAAGAGAGCAAGAGAGAAAGATAAAATAATGTCCAAGAGAAGAGAGGAGAGACCAAGAGATAAATAGAATGAAAGAGATAGATTTAAAAGAGAGAAAAGGATGGAAAAGAAGGCTCTTGGGCCATTACAAGGCATCCCAAGTTGTTACCACCAACAAAGGTAGGTGAAAATTGAAGAGGCACTCATAAATGGTTGTTTGAATGTTGAAATTTTGTAGGACACTAGTGCAATGCATAGACATTCGTACGATGCACTAGTGTCCAAAAAAATCACGCTTGAAAATGGTGAGAACGAGAAAGACACTAGGTTTGACAGAAAGCTAACATACAAAGGTAGCTACTAAAAAGGGGGTCCTGAGCATCCTGAGAGGGGAGAAGGTTGATGTAATGGCTAGAATGATCCTACACAAATACTAAGGGAGTGGACACTAAAGTGGATGCAAAAATGTAGGTGAAATTGCAAGGGGTGTGATTTGACAACGCTATAGGAGTTTGGCGAAGAAGGTCTTCACCTCACAGGAGCTCAGTGAAGAAGTCATTACCTCTACATGGCCCTTAATATAAACGTAGGTGACCTTGGTGAATCAATGGTGGCCAATTTCAAAGAGAAATATCATGCAGTGGATTTTCTATTGGCTCATGAACATCATCAGTCTGATGCAATGGTTTCTTCTCAGTATCCCATGGTGCCACATAATGAACAATGTCTGTTGTTGCCAAATTTAAATGACACTGTTTCCCTTCAACCCCCCTTAGTTCCTTCTCATAATGAAGGATTTTAGGAGCATCGGGATGAAAATTCTATAGAAAGTTATCACATGGAGGAATAATGTTCTCTGTAATATCCTCCTATTTTCTATAGTCTATACTATATATTCATTTTGTTTGTAATTGGTGTCTCTCATGTGTAGAGTATGCTTACATACCTAGTTTTTGTATGAAATCAGCTACACATTTCCCAGATTTTATTTTTTCTAGATCTCCTATGTAATCATTTCTAAATAAATCATGGGTTGACAAAAATCTAGGGAAATAATTTACAAAGTATGGTTAATTTAGAAGCATAATCGAGTGATAAATCAATACATATAATCAAACCTATATCAATTAAGAGTTGATATTGATAGATTTAAATGACAAATATAAAGAAATAAGAAAGTATCATCTCTTTTATCGATTTTGTATAATAAATGATGAAGACATAATTTCTCTATGTTGTGATCAATGAGTTAAATAAGAAAATAGAAATTGGATATGCCCTGTTAAGACTATGATGACATATTGTTTAGTCTAGGGATTCTTTGTCTTTGCATAATTTAGTCTTCTACTAATGTGATATTTAGAATCACTCACATTCACATGCACTTATGTATAAAATAAAAGTCTTGTACTTGAAAGCATAATGAGGTTTGTTATGTGCAAAAGGAAGGTTTATGACTTCAAAAAATTCATACCTTTTTGTTGATGAAACAACATCAAAGACATATAAGAAAATAATACAAGTGCTTATGATGTCATTGTTGATGTATGTAATGATGTAATGTTGATGTAGATGCTTTGATAATGTTTTATTATACTCTAATATGATTTTTTAATGAGATAATTTAATTATATTCAATGAGTAATAATGACTTAGGACTAGTTACAACTAGCACTTGCACCTAAAGGAGGTGCAAGAATTACGCCAATAGAAAAATATATATATGCTAATATATTAGAGAGTATGTGTTTGTGCATGAGTGTGTATAGATGCCATGTGCTAATTTTGGTTGGATGTGGTTGGATTAAACAATTAATAATAAGTGATAAATAATGGAATGAAATAAACTTAGACAGATCAAGATTTTTTCATTAAATAAATTAAGTATTATCTGATTTTGAAATATTTGCATTTAATCATAAAGCAATGTAAATGGAAAAAGAAAGTTGTCGTCAAATTGGAAAAAAACACTACAAATGAAAATAGAATGTTTACATCGAGTTGGAAAATGAACATATATTTGGATTTTACGTTATAAGTGATATTTTGGAGGGTTTCACTTGATATTTTGGAGGCTTTTATAATTAAACGGTAGTTGATTTACCATTAAACAACAACTGAAACTTGTTTTTTGATGAATCAACAATAGTTTGCAGGTGCAAGACTTGTTTCAAGCTAAAATCTCACACTATATGTAGCCTATCATCTAAATATAAGACATGAAATGACTAGCTCAATTTTTCTAAATGTACAAATCAATATTGTAATGATCAGAGTCCAAAAAAAAAATTCAAATAAATAAATTTTAAAAATTAAAATTAAATTAAATTAAATTTCAAAAATAATATCACATATAACCTCATCTAAAAATATCAAAAATCCAAAATCAAATAAATTTTAACGAAAATAATAAATAAAACTATTTAAAATAATAAATCTAAAGTTAAAATCAATTTATATACTAAGGGGGGGAAATTGAACACCGGACAAACCATTTATCCTATACAAAAACTAGATGCAAAAAATTAAAAAATAAAAATGGAGATAATGCTTGTTTACCTACACATACCAAATATTAATATAAATATCCTTGTTTAAACACCTCCCACTTATCCTACACCCACTTAGAAAAACAAATTTATAATTTTAAAGACAATCTATAATAGTCTAGAACAAATTGGCGTGCAATGAACTCCATAAATGAAGGATTATATAATAAAGTTTTAAAATGAATATTTTGACTTCATGCTTTAAAGTATAGGAGAGGGGGGAAGAATTGGGGTTAGACATGCCTTCTAGAGAGGAGGGTGGATGAATTGGGTAAAGAAAAGAACCAACTTTATTGACTTCATAATGGACTTTATTCTCTTTAACCCTTGTGTAGGGCAACCAATTTTTTAATCTCTTTCATTGATTCAATTTGTTTGTATGCTTTAATTATTTGACAAACTTTACATATTATTCAATAGAATGAATGTTTTGTGTACACTCACATTAGATGCCAAAAAATATTATGGTACCATGGAAAAATATAAACAATAAGATGAGAGATAAATTATATGGGTTGTTATGTAGTTAGTGAAATATTTTTATATTTTTGAATGCATATATTTTGTAAAGGTACAAAGTGTGTTCATTTTATCTCTTCTAAATTTATTGTTTATTTTATTTTTGTGTAATAATTAAATATTTGAATGATATGTTTGTACATAAGAGTTGGTATTTAGTTTATATTTTATTTAACTAGAAGTCTTTGTTTCTAAGTGGTCTAAAAATAACATTCAAATATGTTGTTCTAATCTTGGTTTAAATTAACAATGATAGAGTTCACATCATTGAAATATAAAAATAATAAAATAATGATTTAGAAAACTTGATTGGGTAATCCCACAATATTGATTTACAAATTTTCATCAAACTCAACACTAAATCTTCACTTTCGAGCACCTATAGCTGCTTAAACATGAGGAATTTGAAGATGATGCAAACTAGTGATTTGTGACATTTTTTCTTTAGATTATAAATATATTTTAAAAAAAAGCTTTTGAACTAGATTGCATTTCTTTTTCCATCTCCTTTGAAAACTCGTTTTTAGCAGTAAACACCATTTTTAAAGAGTGATGCTCATCGTAAACAACATAACTTTTTTCTATGAAGGATAAAATTCTTTTTTTTTTAAATTTACCTTTGTAACTACGATATCTAGTATGTTCATTTGGTTTCATAGTGTTTTATTCAATATTTTTTTCTTAATCAAGTTTTGAAGTCAAACCAATTACAATTTAGAGATAGGCAAACCATAAACAACATAACTTTTTTTTGTATATATCAAAAATCAATTTTATTTTATTTACTAGATCAAGGACATCAATACCTAGCCAGAACATATTTTTCATAATTTTATTTGATAATCTACTATTTTTCCACATTTGTAGAATAGAGAGCTTGATTTTTGGTGAAAAACCTACATTCACAAGAAATAAAAAATAAATATAATAATCAAATTAAATATATTTAAAATTATACTATTTGGGAAGCTTATAATAACGAATACATGCTTACTAATAATAAATTTTAAATGAATTCATTTGATCACCCAAAAGGTAAATCAAAAATAGTTTTTTATTAGCATTTTGATGGTGTAAAGGAGACTTCGTTATAGGTATGGTTTAAAACTAGTGGGGTTCTATCCAAGGGGGTTTGATCTAAGGTGGTTTGAACAAACCCTCTTCAATTAGAATCCTTTAAATGGAACTTTTCAAGGCTTAAATCATTATGTTTTCTAAAAATATGCGATTTCAACAAAAACCAGGATGTCCCAAAAAGTGTAAACCACTATTGTGGGATCATCCGATCTTTACATTTGATTGCACTGATTTATAAAATCTTATTTTTTCATGCAACTACCTCAATTTCTCTAGATAACAACCAACAACAAAAATTTAATTATTTTTAAATTCAATTATTTAATTGACTAACCTATATATTAGACTAAATATAATATATCCAATATCCCCTTGTATTACATCATTTCAAACAAAGATAGAAAAACTTACACTTGACAACACACAAGATCACAAATAGTGCAAACCAACAAGGACACACCAAACTAAAAATATTAGTGGATATTTTGATCATCCATCAATACTTGTGAATATAGACATTCCTACTTCTAAGTGTAACCCTCTCCATTTAAACTAAGAAATACTTTAAGGTAAAAGCATAGAGTTGTGTTACACTTTCAACCAACAAAATAGTTTCTAGTGAAACAGTTTTGTCCTAAATAGTTTCCCTCAAAACTATATAATTATTTTTCTTTTGAGAATTTGAATTGCAATTGAATTTATGTGTAATGTTTCAATTGAAACCCTTTTACCCAAAATTATCTATGTGGCTACCTATGTGGCAATTTAATCCCTTTTTTGGAGTAAATTAAAAAAATCATCTTCAACTCTCAATTTCTCCAATTAGAAAAAATTGAAAATATGCTTTTGTAGAGCTCAAAGTTGACAATCCAAAAATATTTATTTTTTGATATTTGACTAGCTTTATTATGTTTTTTTAGTTTATTGTAAGTAAGTTTTTATATTTGTTTGAAAGTTAGTAACTCAATTCAACTAGCAATCCAACCAAGGAGAACATGACCCTTATGATTCAAAAAATTCTCACAAGTATTTGTAAACACCACTAGTCCTTGTCAAAATTTAGGTATAAAAAATTTAGGTGAGTGAAATTCACTTGTATTAGAATTGCACTAGTTTAATTCTACAACTTAGCTCATATTCATGCATCAAGTTCAAATATGCATTCATGGAGATTAGTTTCACATTCACATCGGTGAATTCAAACATTTTAAATATTATGAGAAAGTCTTCTAAGGGGGGCCTATTATTCCAACAATGTAATGAATTGATTCCTAACATCTTGAGCATCATTTTCACGCCCTCAAAATATAGCCAAGTCTTTCATTTAAATTCATTTAATTTTCACATATAATTTGACATTTATTATTTTTAGTTCTAGCTAATTTATCTAGGTTGGTTGTTTATTTAATGATTTTAATTATTTAATTAGCCTAGAAATATATTTCGAAGGAAGATAAACACCACTTGCTTAAATTATATTGGAAAATTAAATAAACCCATTCAATTAACAGACAAAATAACCTAGATAATAAAGTTGGGACTAATGATTGAAAATAGAAATAATTAAATGTAATAATTAGCTTAATAATTGATGATAGTAAAATATTGCGATAGATGTCAATAGTAAATTTTTCAATGGTTTGGATTTTTTGGATGATTTAATAAAGATTTCAATATTTGAAATTTTCACTTTATCACTCTACATCACTTATATAAGTGCACACCTAATTTTATGAGTAAAAACTTAATTTGATGTGTGAATCTAACCCTATAACTTAGAAAATTGATTTGGTTAAATGTGCTTTATTGAAATTCATTTTTTCCTAATCTCTATTGTCTAAATATGTATAAGGGCTAGCAATGTTTACAAACACCTTTGGAAAATTTGTTGAATTTCAAGGCTCATGTTCTCCTTAGTGAAACCCTTAGTGGACTAGTCTTATGGCTCTAAACGAAAGATTCAAGGACAAGAAGCAAGTGTAAAGTGAACATGGGATGATATGCTCTAATGTAAATGCTACTAGATTCTTTTCATTTCCCAAAATATTAGACCTTACATGTGCTCAATAAGAATGCCTTTATATTTTTCATTGATACCTCTAAATGATTTCAAATGAATGAGGGAATGTCCTTAAACACAACATGCAAGCACACAAATAAACATAATGGATGCTAAGTCAACTCACAATGACTACTAAAATGATCAACAAGATAGAAATTTAAATTTCAAATTTTAAAAATTTAGGAATCGTAATTATAATTGAAATATAATCTAAATCAAATGTAAACCCACAAATTTAATCTAATATAATGAAAAAATAGATTTAAAGATCTAAAGATCTAAAATACAAATTAAAAAATTAATGATCCAAAAATTATAATATATAATATTATTAGCTATTTTTCTTAGCTAATTATACTACTTATAAAACAATTATTATATTTATAACACTAATCAAATGGAATATACAGATATACATTTTCATTACATTTCCACAAACATATGTTTCTCCTTTTAAAGTGAGATCCTCCAAATTTGTTAAGATAATATCATTATTATTCTACATTCTTCTTCCACATGATAATGTCGACTTCATTTCCTAAGGCAGACCCCATAGAAAGGGTATCGAACTACTCTAATTATAGGAGTCAATGAAGGGCAGTGGGTGAAATTATTGAGACTCAAAGAATCATTTTCAAAATAAATAAATAATAAATGGCTACGAGGTGATTGAAAAAAAAGGTCATTTTAAAAAAAATTGAAAAAAGGATTTCAAATTCAATGCAAAGAAATAATTTTTTTTTCGTTTACAATAAATTTTATTTTATTTATTATTAAGGAGTTATAAATTTAGTAGTGGAAGTGGAAGGTGAAAATGTTGATGTTTTATTAAGAATTAGCTATATATCATTTTAGATGTAAAAGTAGGTGAGCAATATTTAAAGAGGAGAAATAAGATGTCTATTTTATATCATAATGTGTGTAAATTACAGCGATATGTATATCAATTACAAAGATAGTTTAAAAGTAGACAATATAATTATTTTGTTTGAGAAGAGAAGCCTACTCAAAACAATAAACATTAGTTCATCTTACTATTAACTTTTTAGCTCTTGTCATGTAACGATCTTTTTTTTTTTTTTTGTATTTTATCCTCATTTAGATTTTGAAGTGTGACTTCTTCTACCCACTTTTTTTTGACAATTCAAATAATATTACTTCATAAATAGTAATCCTAAGACTTTACTGATAAAACCAAAAATTAAAATCAAAATCTACAATTAAAAAACATTAAAAAAAGGGCAGTGGGTCTAATTCGATTGGCTAAAAGCATCTTGTTGCAGGAGCTCTAGTCCCCCCATCGCCCCCGTGGTACCAAAGAACATGTCGCACTAGCATCACCAATCATGTGAAAACTTTTTACCAAACACACTACAGTTTATAGGGGGCGGCTACTTGATTTTGATTCCTACAATCTAAAAAAAACATTAAAAAAAATTGTATAAATTAATTAAATAGCCCATAATAAACTTTAAATATGACTCTTAATATAATTAAAATCTATCATTTCATTATACATCATCTATCCCCACACTTGTTAAACTATCTAAAATAAGACAATTTTTTCTTTTGAGAAATTAAAATATTATTTGTGGTCCTTGTAAAAAGTATTGAAAATGGGTTGAGTTGGTGAGGTAGAGACAATATGGTCATGTCATGGTCTTGGAACTTGACAAGATGTACCTGCTCCAAGTGATAAAACGTTTGAAACTTCATAGGAAGATGCCAAGTTCCACTAAAGAAAAGGACATGTTAAGCTTATGCAATCTCTAGAAAGTATCTTCACATGAGGTTTCTATAAGGTAGTGTTATAGTTGGGCCCATCACACTCTCACTTTTTTATTTATCATGAGTAGGATTGATTCTCCTTTCCATAAGGGTATGATTTCCTTTATTTCACTATTGTCCCTAAAGGGTATGTAGATTATATCAATTATTTGAATAGTTTTTTTAATTCAAAAAAATATTAATATTTCTTTTCATATTTACATTAAAAATTATTTATGAAAGATTAAGTATTATAAACTAGAAATCTATTTATTTAAAAAATTATGAAAGATTATGAATCGTAATTTAGAATTTTATATTGTATGGTTATTTCAAAATTTAATCTTAAGTTTTCATAGTGTGAATACAATGTTATATATTTTGTTGTCAAATGAATTATCATATTCTCATCTTTTTTTTTTTTCTTGACAAACAAAAATGAAATCAAAGAATTAAATTGTTTCTCTTTCTCATTTCTTTTGTGCATCTAAATCCTTCCAAAAATCTACCGTCTTTACATTTTCAGTGTAAGAGCATCTATGCATCATTTGATTGTAGATCAAAGTGCATTCACTAATTGACTACATATTGCATCAACCCATTATTCTAGACTAATGTCATTAACCTTGATGTTGAAAGAGCAATTTGATGCCCTCCATATATAAAATTGGTCAACATATCATGAAATGTTGATTCTTATAGTATTATTCATAGTAATGAATTTCAACCCACTTTTGATATACATATAAAAAACATTAGATTGACCACCCTACAATTTTTTCTACAACCACCCAATTCCACTAAATTGGTTATGTTGAATTTATGGTCGAATTATTTGAAATTGGGTCCCAACAAAAGCACAAATTGCTACTTGAAATCTAATAAAATATTATTTGATTTTTAGTAACATTGGATATTATACTATTTTATTTTTGTCTCCAAAGGCTCAATGATAAAACTATTTGTAACATCCAATGCACTATGTATACATTCTCACACCCTAAATAAATAGTGAATATTTTACCATATATGTGTAATAAGAAAGGTAGCTAAATCTGAAGTTTTCAAGTTGTGGTTGATGTTATTAAAAAACATAGGAGTTTGTTTTATTGGAGGATTGACTATAGGAAGGTAAAATTGCGTAGATAAATTTGCATACAAATTTGAGGTTAAAAATGATCAATACACATATCTAGAACTTAGCTAGGATTTGAATTAATTGTTCATTTATGTCATTCTTAGAGCCATCAATGTGTCATGTAATTCCTCAACTAGCTTATATGGTAAACTTGTTTCTAGACAAATTATGCCAAAACCTTCTAGTCAATCCCCTAAGAATGTAATGCTCTTTCTTCTATTAGTTTTAGTATATTTTCTATATGATCATTTTAATATATATATATATATATATATATATATTCCATTTGTATAATTATCTTGGTACAATTAAATTCTTGTTTATAGGTGTGGACACCTAAAATTGACACATCATCATTAGCTAACCATTTCTTTTGTAATTGATTAAATACAACCCTAATTATCCAATTGCATCCCCTTATTAATTAGATAATATTTGACTATTTGATTAATAAATCCAATTTTCATCACTTTTCACCCAAACCCTATTTCTAACTAAATCATTTAATTATCTTCATCTTATAGTCCACCTTAGGTTAATAAATCCAATCATTTGTTTACCTAAATCCCATATATCCCTTTCCCAAAAATTAAATAAATATTTTATTTATTTAATTTCTCTATTTTCCTACACTTTTCATTAAGTGGGCTAATCCATTTAATCTCATAATCACCCACTTCCACAACCTAATTCTAATCAAACCCCCTCAAATCATGTGCATCCCCATGTGTGTGCAAATGAATGTCCTTTTGTACACAAGACATGAGATTTTATAAATCTGGCATGGCATTGTGTAACGCTCGAGAGATGATGTTCATAAAACCACATAATTTGTTGAAACTTATTACATTCCAAGTATATTAAAAGAAAATGATGCATAGATCAAGATATTTCCATAAATGTTCAAAAGGAAAATTCAGTAATAGATTTCATTCCATGCATGCAAAAGAAGTAAATTTCATTATCAACAATGATCATTGCAATGATACATATGTAAATGCCATTTGCATATCAATGAGTTTCCATAAATTCATTCATGTTTCAATTACATCATTATCTTTCAATCAATACATCTATTTCAAAGTTACACCAAAACTTTCATTCCAATACATCTATTTCAATGTTACAATACTAAATTTCAAATAGAGTTACATTTACAAGTGGGCTTTACTGGCCATCCACAATAATACATGAATAAATTCATAGCATATAAAGATTTGAACCTCAACCGATGTGACACCACTGGTCTTCTTGCAAGCTAGGGCCAAGAGTGTGATTAAGGCACCTTTTCCGCCCAACCACGAAGTACAAGACTTCCCCGGGTTTCTTCCAAACTCAAAGAAATCCCCGACCCTGCATGAGGAGCCTAGCAACCTGAAACAACAACGCAGGAGGGAACTCTTGATGCAAGCCTAATGCCTACATGCATTCCTAACATGAGAATCACATATTTCTTGCAAACAGGAGGTGGAATAGATCTATATTCATTTAGTTCTAGGCTTTTAATTCCATCTATTTCAATGGTGCATGTTCTTGGCCAAGCATAAATAAAACAAATGATAGTTTTAGAAAAGGTAAAACTATTGTCTCTGTGGATCCACCTTCGACATCTTGTCCCAGAAGTTTCCAAAATGAACAATAAAATAATACATTTTTTGTCTAAGTTTTCATTCTATTTTACTCATCTCAACTTCAAAGGAATTCTAACAATTACAAATTTCACATAGATTCACTAATAAATTTACATTAGCACACTAACTTAAGTGAAAATTGATCACAAGTTGGTTTTGCAACTCAATTCCTATTCTTCAAAATGATATAAGTTTGGTCTTTTGAAAAGAGCATGTATGAAATCACAAGTTCTAACTTTTATTTGAATAATTTGTCCAAAATAACAAGTTTATATAAATTTGAAAAGAACTACACAAATCAGCCTTATAAGTATGGATTGGAATACTTAGATTTCCCACATTTATTAATGGAGGTATATCTAGAAATATATGCAACGGATACTAAGTCAACATAAAGGAGAAAAAGAAAATGAATAATTCTAGCACAAGAGTTTACCTATTTATTTTCAGATTTATAAATTATGTATCTTAGATTTGACAGCTAATCTTCCATTGAAAGTATGAGATTAAAATGTTAAGTTTGAAACTCATATTAATATTCATTTATATAACTATATTTTTCAATATGTTTATATGCATACATTCATGCTTAAATTCATAAAAAGCCAAGTCTATGTCCATATGCATGGTTTTAGCTTGATTTTATTATAAAATAGTCCATATAAAAGCCTAGATTTACATATGTATATATATATATATATTTACTGAGGTAGACAGATATTCATACATGTATATATTTTCATATAATTGTATTTTTATATATATTAATTTATATAACTATTTCATTTCCCAGGTAATCATATTATGTGTATATGTTTATGACTCAGGAATATTTTACAAAAGAAAAATAATTTTCTCAGATAAAAAGGATTTTTACAACTCCATATTCCTGTTGATATATATATATATAGTATGTAACATATATATATACATATATATATAGAATATGTATATATATCATACTATGCAATGTATATCCCATTCAAAATTCTTTTGGCGAGACGTAGTTTTCACAGATTATCATATAGTTTTTTTTAAAAAAGAATATAATATATATATGAAAGGGCTCCCCCCCCTTATGGGGAGGCGCTGCCTATGGAAGGCAGCGCTTCCTCCACAGGTTGCGACCTGTGGAGGGAGCATTGTCTCCCACAGTGTTGCCCTTCCCTTATGGGGAGGGCACGACCGGGGAGAAACCCCACCCCCCCTTCACTATATACAAAAATTTCAAAACAAAAATTTGATTCCAATAAAATCTAAATATTGTTCATTCAATTTTTTATTTTTTTTTGGTATAGTGCCAAAATGATTCAGATCAAAAACATATGTATATGTTTGTATAAATACACTCACACTGATTATTGTATATATATATATTATCATATATATAATAATCCACAATCAACAATCTGGCACAAGATTTATTCAAGAATTTACCAGAAAGAATGTTGTTTTTAGAATAAAATACAGAGAAACAAAATTGTCTTTAAAATTTAGAAAGAATTTTGAAAATAAGGTACAAATTTCACTGTAAAATTTTGCACAGCAAATAGAGGGGTTTTGCATAATCAGTTCTTTGTACACACAACAAATTTTCTTTTCTCAAGGATTATCTGGAAAACTTAATACAATAAAAGAGAGTTATGAAGAAGAACCTAGATAATTCATTGACAGCTGAAGAAGCCTCCTTGCCACTTCCTCTTCTTATTTTCTCTAAGATTTCCTTCCTACAAGACCCTTCCTCTTCTCCTTTCTTTTCTTATGTTCTTCTATTTTCTAATCTATTGGAACTAAAAAATAACAAAAGCAAGATTCTATCCGGAAGCCATGAATAATAAAGTTGTAGAGCAATTCCTGAATACTTCAAGAAAAGTTTCTTTTTCCGTTACCCCTCTTTTATTTTAAAGTTTTCTTTTTCTTTATTCTCCAAACCTAATCTTGAAAATAGTAGATTTTAAAATTAGATAAATATTTAATTTAATTGCATGCAAATCCCCTTTTGAAAATATTTACCCAATAATAAAGTGAATGTCTTCTAACTAATAGTTAACTTATTAACTCAAATATTATCAGAAATTAAAGAAGAGTAGAATGCATGAGCATTTAAATCAAAATCTATAATTCACTATTATTAAAATTCAATTCCCTTACTTTATTATGCTTATATTTTAATTTAACTAATCAATAATTATTTGCAAATAATCAAACAGTCATACAAAAATTATCATTCCTAAATGCATTCTATATGAATCTAAGTGTCTGTGTATGATCGAGAGAACATCTTGCTTTGTCCTGTCAAGAAGCTAACCTCCTCTCCTTAATCACACCCTTGGTCTTCGACCTCCTGCAACTCAAGTGCACTCAGGCACACAACAATAATTGAATTAGTATCACATAAAGATATAAATCAAATGATATATTACATAAATTAAAGTGTTTCTACTCTATTTTGCTTCATTTTCAAAGTAAAACACATTCAATACTATTCAAATTTTCATAATTTAAATAAACACTTTCATTTATCTCCACAACAAAACACCATCATATTAATTATTATTTTACCACGCACATCAAATCATGTAACAAATCCACAGAAAACCAAAAGGAACCTACATCAGGGTTGAGACGTGACACATTGGTACCATGTCACTTCAGTCATCCTTTCCCATACTCCCAATCCAATTTTAAATTCCCTCACTTGGGTACTCCCAAGTACCCTTCCCATCTTCTCCATCCAATTCCTCCAAGGAGAATCTCCATCCTTGATTCTCTCATTGATCCCTCTCCTTCCATCTCCTCCAACCATATGAGACACTTGTCCTCCTCTCATATCCCTATGGCTCATAACCAATTTGATCCATTTATCTCTCTCTTTTATCCTAGCCATCCACTCCTTGAGCCAAAAAACTATAAATTAGCCTCAACCCAAGACATTTTCATGACTATTTGAATGCAACCTTATGTTGTTGGCAAGAGAACTCACATCCAACCATCTATGAGCACAAACACCATTCCATTGTACAACAAGGGCTAGTTTGGTGATCTATTCTCATGTTTTCATCATGTTTTACTAACCCTTATGCTTAATCTAAGTGTTTCTTGTGTTTTGAGTAGAGTAGGTTAATATTGTTTTAGTTTACTCTATTGGGCTCAAAATTTCATGCACATAATAGGGACTAATGGTTCTAATGAACTCATCAAAATAAAATATATTAGTGATCATGATGGATTAGTCAGTACTAGAAAACATTTTCTTTCAAGAATTCAATGAATGTGTTTACCAAATTTGAAATGGAAGGAATGAGGAAAATATCAAGGCAAGATCAAATTTATTTGAAGTGTAACTGGTCAAGCTCATTTGAGTTATAATGATATTGTTTAGTAACTTTGATACCATATAAATATTGTTTTGTATATTCAACAAAGTTTTTTTTGTTATTATTTGTGTTCATATTATAAATTATGTGAAAAATGCAAACGCAAACGCAAAGGCAATTCTCCATCAAAATTTTGTTTCGTACATTAAAATGTTAATTCCTAAGGATAACTTTACATCAAATTTAAATGAATGGTAAAAGTCATAATCATTATCAACAATTTCATTGTCCTTTGATGTTGATGAATTTATAATAATTAAATATATTACAACTAATTTAGAGGCTTCATTCAACCTTCTTCTTCTTTAGATGTATGTATGAACAATTTGGGGAACAAAAACAAAAAAAATTTGATCACTGTGAGCAATGTTATTTTACTAACCTAAAAGATGCAAAACATAATGAAAAAGAAGAAAACAACACTTCAACACCTCAATGATTAGCCTAAGTTGAACTCAAACAAAGAAATATGAAAAACCAAATTTATACCTTGTATGAGTTGATCTCCTTGGTTGGCCCTTTGATAGTTGATGAATGTGTGGTCCTTGATGGAAAATGGACTAAAAATGGATGCAAAATGATCTAGATTAGATGATGAATGCAATAATCTATTTGGGTATTTTGATAGATGAATGAAAATGCAAGTGATTAGATCTTGAAACATGCAACAATGGAGGATGCAAGAACATTAAAGCTGGAGAGCTTGAGCTTGAATTTCCAATGTGATGACTGGAAATGTGATTGTTCAAAATGAGAGAAAATATTCCATTTTAAGGGAAGAATCTCTAGAGAAATTAATGGTCAAGATTTTTCCAACATGGGCAAGATGAAGGCTTGTGGTGAGTTAAGGATTCATAAGCCCTCACATCTTTCCATGTGGAGGATGAGATGTCACAAGGACAAGTGAGTTGGAAAATGGACATGTGAGGTGGAGGTACTTGCAAGTACCTTGGGATTAGGGGAAGATCTCCTTAAAAAGGAAGTTCTTGTCCCCATATGAGGGTGATGGTGACAAGTGAGGAATTTTAGAAAGTCCTCTCTTATCATCATGGGGATGAGAGAAGTTGTTGGGGGAATAAAAGTGAATTTAAAATTCATATGATTGGGATTGCTTAGATGATAAAATAAGGTCCTCATAAAGGAGGTCCTTGTCCCGTGTGAGTGATGTGACACATGAGACCCACATAGGGAAGATGAGAACCTTGGATGAATAAATGTGAATTTTTAATTTACATGGGGAAGAGGTCAAGGCTAAATAAGAAAAGTACTTATGAAAGGTTGACTTGGAGGACATGCCAAAGATGGCATGTGATTAGATTAAGGTTGTGCAAATAGGTAATTAAGAAGATTAATAAGGGATTAGAGGCAAGTGGACAAATATGGAAGACGTGGCATTAATCCTAATTATAGGTGTGTACATCCTAATCATGGATTAATTAGACTAATCCAGATTAGAAGAAGGTTATGGAGGATGTGACAAGGAGAGAGAAAAAGAGCAATTTAAAACTGGTTTAAATTCAAAAAGGCTAAATGACTAAATTAAATAAATTGATATATTTATTTAATTTAGAGAAAAAGGATGAAAGGTGGAGTATTTAATTATTAAATTAAATACTTTAGGAACCTTAGGAAAAAGGGGAGAATATTAATTAAATAAATCATTTAATTAATATCGATGAAATATGAAATAGACGAATAAAGGGAGTGAATTTGACTATGTGGAAGTGGTCAAATTTGGATGTCTACATTTTACCCCTCTTTGATATGGTGCTACGAAGTAGCATCATTTCAAAGAAGATTAAAAGATAGCTCTAGGAAGAAGATGATTAGATTGGAAAAGATTCCCTAGTCATCAAAGGAGTGACTAGGAAGAAAGATGATGGGAGTGAAGATGAAGATTAGGGATTGAGGATGCCCCCTCAAGAGGACATGCAGTTTCAAGAGAACACATGTGTGCTCTCAAAATGGATGAAACAATGAATGGGGAGATGAGGAAGATCATGCAAAGTGATGGATAAGAGAGGATGATAAGCAATAGGAGATGGGGGAGCATAAATGGATTTAAAGACAAAGGTGATGTTGCCTCAGTCAAGCTACAAGCCAAAATGGGTTGATGATGGATGGAGTGTTATCGATGAGGGAATGATATATCCCAAAACAACACAAAAGGATAGGGAAGCATACATTCTAATGATGATGATGAAAGTGATGATGAAAGTGTCGTTGATGAGGGAAGGATACAACCACAAACAAAACAAAGGGATAGGGAAGGATACATCCTAATGATTATGAAAGTGTTGTTGATGAGGGAAGGATACATCCAAAAATAACACCAAATGATAGGGAAGGATACATCCTGATGATGATGACGATGATGATGATTGCATCAAGGCTTGTAGCAAGATTGAGAACAAGACCAAGGATGTGATTAGATGTTTTTTGCTAGATTGAATGGATGAGACTTGGATTGATATGTGTGATGGATGAAAAGAAGGAAAATGATGGAGGAAAAAATGCTTAGAATAACCAATCTATATTATTCTACAAAGATTGAAGAGATGATGAAATGATGAGGATTAATGAGAAGATGGATGAGAAGAGATGGAGGATACATGCAATGCAATGGAATGGAAAATGAAATGCAATCCTAATGCAATTTTCCATTTTTGGAGCACTAATTTTTGCTATAGCATAAGACACCAAGTGCCAGGGTATGTAAACCAAGGAAGATTAGTGTCTAATGCATGAAACAAACACAACAAATTAGAAGGCTATCCCAACACTTCAAAGTCGTGAAGACCTTGGTCAGGCCAAGCATTGGGATAACCACAGGCACAACAAGATGCCCCAGCATAACACAAGACCTCAAGGATCTTGGTGGGTACTACATGGGACAACCTAGAAGATAGAAACAAAGAAGAACGATCAAGATATGCCCCTATGTTTCAAAACACACCATAATATGATAGATTATGGCAGCCTTGACAAGTGATGATAGGGAGCTCAAATGATAAACAAAATCCAAAAGAATCAAAAGATCGCAATCAATTTCACAATGCCCTTTTCGATAGGATTGAGAGGATGGATGGGGTTGTTGAGGTCTGTTAGGAAGAATGCATCCTATGGAAACCAAAGATGGATACTAAATGAAAAGATCGATACGACGCAGGATACTCGAAATTGATTGAACCTCATGATACTAGTGGATCTCATTCGTTAAAAGCCAGTTAGATAGGGACATGTACTTGATGACACGAGACAACAAGAAGACACAAGACATAAGACTGATACACCCTAAAGACCTAGGGGCTTGGGGGATGATCAAAGATTAGCCTTGCCTACGTGAAATCATAGAGCCCTCGCAGTTCGATAAAAGACCATGGACAAAAGTGGAAAGAGGAAAATGAAGACGGATGATAGATGATGAAGACAGGATGGAAAAAATCCCTGGGGTGGATCAAATGATCGACCTTGCCTACATGAAAGCGCAGGAGCATTGTAGTTCAAAAAAAGACCAAAGAAAAACAATGGATAAAGGATGATGAGATGACCATGATAAGTGGATAAAAAGATGGAACCAATATGATGAGACAAGATAGTCCTGGTGGATAAGATAGGATGATGGTGATTACAGGAAGCTCAGGGATGGGATAGTTTCCCAAATTATCAAAAGATGAATTGGGAGAATGACATGATGGAGAGATGAGTGATGAGAAGTGATAAGAGATTGGAAAGATGTGTGAGAGAAGCAGGAGGGATAATGATGAGATAGATGGCATTGGGTTGCATGGAGGGAAGCCTATAGCTAGATACCAATGATAAGGGATTATGAGATGGGATGAGGATAAAGATGAAGGGATGGATAGATAAAGATAAGGAGATGGAAAGATGCTAGGATGGATGGATAAAGGGATACAGATTTGGATGGGGAAAAGGTTACTAGATAGATAGATGGAAAGGTAAGGAGTGGAAGATGGAAGGGATTGTGATGGTGGATGGATAGATGGATAAGGATGAGGAGATGGAAGGGATTGTTTAGATGGATAGGAAGATAAGGATGGGGAGATGGAAGGGATTTCCATGATGGATGGATAGAAGGATAAGGATCTGGATGAGGAAAAGGTTACTGGATGGAGAGATGGAAAGATAAGGATTTGGAAAATGGAGGGGATGACATGATGGATGAATGATGTCTCCAAGGACTGTGTCACAAAGGTGGTAGATGCCCCCACTCTAGATAAGTCATGTGTGATGAGGCAAGAGGGATGGAAGAAAAGTGGATGGGAAGATAAAGGGGATAAATGGAGGAGGATATGATGGGTGGATGAGGGAGGGAGATGGATATAGATTGGATGCCTGGATAAGGAAGGTAGGTTGATGGTAGCATGACGGGGGACAAAGAAGGTAGATGAATGTGGAAAAGGAATACAGTAGTGTATTGGTGAGGGGAATGTATGCCAAGAGATGTCCAAAGCATGTATATATGTTTTCCCCTATCTATATCAAGATCACAAGGAGGATGGAGGGATTGGGATAAATGGGATATGATAGGCATGATGTGTAAGATAGGTTGGATGGAGGAGATGGGTGAAGGGGATGCAGTTGCCCCCAAGTGTGGAAGTAAATTGGATGGGGGAGTTTACACATGATGCCTATTTTCCAGGTTTTCATCATGGTACTTATCCAATGTGCTTGTTTGCCAAGTTTTCACTATTGGACGAATTATTTCTCTTTACTTTTTTTATTTTTTTTATTTTTTTGACTTTTTGGATAGAATGTGGATGGAGATGGATAAGGATGGGGATGTGGATAAGTGGATTTAGAAGACATTTGATAAGGAGATGGATGAAGGACTCAAGCATCAAGTTCCATGTGAGGTATTAAGAGCCCATGTGTGAAGTGACTATTAGATGTTGATACAACCTTATTAGGATAAATGGATTATGCAAGAGAATGGATTAAAGGAGTTTGATGTGGGAGATATGTGGGATAATGTATGGGATATTGGAATGTGTATGGATGGAATGATGGGGTAGGTGTGTGATGGGGAGATGTTTTTAGGACCAACATTGGCACATATGGTGGTGGATGTGAAAGGATGGGAGGATTAGTGGATGAATGATATGGGGATAATGGAGGAGATGGGATAGTGAATTTTGGGGCATAAGGGACCTAAAATAGATTTAGGAGATGGAGGGTGTGTATGATTAGCCTTTGGATTAGCAACTTTGGATGTTTTTATAGATTTTTCATTTGAAGGCATTACTTCTTTTTTTCTTTGGGATCCACAAGGTTTTGATCTTTGCTTTGGTGGGCCTTTGTGGCCTGTGGGTTTGATTTAGATTTTGGATTGGATTTTTCTTTTCATCAACATGTCTTTTTAAGAAAATGAGGGGATTTAGATTCATGTGGATGTTTAGATTTATACATTTTTTCTTTAGCATCCAAAGTGCTTTTAGTAGCAATGAGATGGGTGCGAGCAAATGGATGATGTGGAGGAAATATGAATGGAGTGGTGAAGGTAGGATTTTGGGGATGATATGTGGATGGAGGATTTGCGGGTACGTGCCTTTTTTGACCTTGATTAAGGAATATGAGAGTGGGATGTTTATGATGGGTGATATGGATAGGTGATGGATGGATAGAAGGATAAATAGGATGAGATGGAGGAGGTGATTTTGGGATATAAGGGCCCAAAATGGACTTAGTAGCTGAAGGATGTGTGATGGTGGGTGGAGGGACATAAGGACCCAAAATGGATGAGGTAGATGAGGGATGGGAGATGGTGGATGGAGGGACATAAGGACCCAAAATGGATTTAGAAGATGAAGGATGAATATGGATGGTTGTTTTAAGGTGATACGACGGAGGGGGGATGGCGGAAAATAGTTTAGTGGAGTGACAAGAAGATCCTATTATTCTTTTGGAGGAGGCTCGCTTAGGATGTATAGAGGTTGCACCAACATTTTTGGATTGCAAGTCTTGAGAGATATATCCAAGACCTTGTGTACATGGATTTTCTTTGACATGGATGGGCTCTAAAATACCTTGCTCATGAAGGCCTAAACCTTTTCCTTGATAGTTCATGCTTTAGAGAATTTGATCTATAGTAGGATTCTTGTTATTTTGGAAGAATGATGCGAGTCCATTATTAGGTGGAGGAGGATAGGTGGTGTATATGCTCGGTTCCTCATCTGTAAGGAAACCACCACGAATGAATGTGACAGTACCAATGGAATATAAAAGTGGTGTGGGGATAGTGGGGTTAGGAGACAATGGAGGATCATGAGATGGAGATGATGGGATAACATCATCTTGATCGGGAGGAGTAAGTGGTAAGGGATTAGGGGAGGGATTAGGTGATATGATAGGATCTAGATTTTTGGTAGTCTGTAATAAGGGATCATGCGATGGAGTGATTGGATCTTGAGTGTCAAGGGGATCATGGGATGGAATGGATGGGGGATTGTGATCTTGAGGTGGACTAGATAGGATGGAAAGATCTTGATCGAGAGAAAAGGATGTGTTGGTATGCTTTGGATCAAGCTCTTATCATGACTCATTGTGTGCAGTTGGCATGATGACGGAGTGTTGAAGAGACTCCTCAAGTGGGGGAGATGGAAGGATGGGGGATTCATGAAGTTCATGGGAATGGATTTTGGTGATACTAGGAGTGGGAGAAGTGGATTGGATTTGGGTGTCTTCATTGGATTGGGTGGATCTAGGAGTAGAAGATGGTAATGGAGTTTGGTTATGTTCGATGGGTTTGATGACTCTTAGAGTAGGAGATGGGGGTTCAATGGATTTGATGGGTGTGATGGTTTCAACAGTTTGAGTGATGCTAGGGGTGGTAACATCAATGATAGGTGTGGTACGGAGAAGGGTCTCATCACTGTGACCGTGGATGATGGATTGGGATGGCATGATTCCATGACTTCAAGGTGTAGAGTTGGGGATGTCTTCTTTGTCATAAGCCCTTGGAGAACTTTTGGAGTGAGAATAGTATATTCTAGACTTAGCTGGGGTGTTGGGAATAGATGAAGGATTAGGGATCGATGGAGGACTAGGATTATGGATTGGTGGACTAGGATTAGATTGAGGAACAAAGTTGAATGGAGGACTATATAGAGGATTAGGATTGGAGGGGAGATCAGGATTAGATGAAGGGTTAAGGTAAGGATATTGTGATAGCGTATTAGAATAAGAAGACATGGATAGTGGATTGATGTTGGAGGAAGTAGATGAGGAATTAAGATAAAAATATTGGGAAGGTGGATTAAGATGGGAAGATTGGGATGGTGAATTAGGATAGGAGGACATGGACAGTGGATTAGGACAAGAGGATATGGGCAGTGTATTAGGATAAGAGGATGTGGGTGGTTCATTGCAATAGAGGTATTGGGATAATATAGTAGGATGGGAAGATTGGGGTGGTGGATGATGGATTAAGATAGGAAGATGTGGATGTTGGATTAGGATAGGTTGACGAGGGTGTAGGATTAAGATAAAATGGTGTGGATGTAGGATTAGGATGGGAAAACTAGGAAGGAGGATTAGGATAGGAGGACATGGATGGGGAATTGTAATCGGAGTATTTGGATGGTAGATTAGGATGGGAAGATTGGGATGGTAGATTGGGATAAGAGGATGTGGGTTTTGGATAAGAGAAAGATGTAGATGAAGGATATGATGAAGATACAAGAGGGGAAGATAATGGATATCCCTTTTCAAAGATAGCATAAGGATTGTTATTAGGCGTGGATGAAGGAACAATGGCATAGTTTTTATGAGTGATTTGAGTTTAGAAAGTGGTTGCGGAAAGCTTACTAGAAATGATAGCATCAAGGGGATCTATGTCATATACCTTTTATCAACAAGACTCTCATTATCATCATCAATGTAATTAGGATTCCCCTTGACTACTATTTTTGGTTGCATTAGTGAAGGACAAGCATTCGTGATGTTAGAGTAGATGGATATAGACTAAAAAGATGGGAATAGACGATTAGAAGGAGAGAAAAGGTGATGAAAGGATAAATAGGATGGATTAGAATAAAATGGAATAAGGGATCTTAAGATTTGTTTTGATATCTGTAGATCTCAGATTTAGATGGACTAAAGCTCGGATTGGGATTTAGGTTAAGCTTAGATTGGGATTAGATTAAAGCTCAAATTAGGATTGGATTGAGGCTCATATTAGGATTGGATTGAAGATCAGATTAGGATGATTGGAGGATGTGATGGGACTAATTCGACACCAAGTTCAGGAGTTTTAACTAGAGGACGTAAGGTGCTGACAATCAGATTTTTCCAGATTTGGCAGTTTTCAAAAATTGTCAAATTTTATCATTTTAGGAAACTTCACAAGCATACCTTTGAGAGTCTAGTTTTTTCCAAAAAATTCCTAAAACTAAGGTAGGATGAATTTCCAACTAACATCTTAAATCTGAGGCATTCTGAGTTATTAACAAAAATGATTTTTCAAAAACTATTTACAAAAACACTAAATTGCGATTTTTAGGGTCAAGATGAAAGTTTGAAGCCCCGAAAATGTGCCAAAATGTGGGCCAACCGACCAAGGGTCAGTCGGGAATCCACATGCCACCTCATAATGCAACCACCCACAAAATTTCAGCCCAAACAGACACCCAATTCAAAAGTTATGGCCTCCGAAAGTTTTTGCATCAAAATCAAAACCCTTGAAACAAAGTCTAAGCGATTAGGATGGATAATTTGATAATGGATATGGAATCTAATGATGTTTTAAGATGCACCTATGTGATTTGGTTGATGAAACGATGTTGATGAACAAAAATGATGACGACAATGAGAAGATGGATGAAGGTCTGCTTTTGGGAAAATTTTCCTATTTGGGGTGCAAGGTCTCCCAACCATGGGGCAAGGTCGCCTATCTAGGGGGAAAGGTCACCTATCTCTTGCGAAAGGTCGCTTATATCTAGGTCAAGGTCACCTATTTTTTGGGCAAGGTAACCTATCTCCTAGGCAAGGTTTCCTATCTATTGGGCGAGGTCGCCTATCTACTGGTCAAGGTCACCTATCTACTAGTCAAGGTCAAGGTCGTCCAAGTCAAAGTCAAGGTCACCCGAGTCAAGGTCAAGGCCGCCCAAGTTAACTTTCAAACTTGTCTAAATAAAAAAAGGGGTCAAACGAGTGCTCAAAATGGGCAAACAGATACTCGGAATGGGGAACATATACTCAAAATGGGAAAATGGATGCTCAGAATGAGGAGACGGATGCTTAGAACAAGGAGGAAAGTGCTCAGAACAAGGAGACAAATGCTCAGAATAGGAAAATAGATGCTCGAAATGAGGAGATGGATGCTCGAAACAAGGAGACAAATGCTTAGAACAAGGAGATAGATGCTTAGAATGAGTTAATAGATTCTCAAAATGAGGAAACAGATGCTCGAAACAGGTAAAAAGATGCTCGAAACGAGGAAATGAATACTCAAATTGAGGAGATGAATGCTCAGAATGGGGAAAAAATGCTTGGAATGGGAAGATGGATGCTTGGATCAAGGAGAAAAATGATCAGAATTGGGAATAGATGCTTGGAATGGGGAGACGAATGCTTAGAACGAGGAGATGAGTGCTTGGAATGATTGAATGAAAGGTGAAATTGGTTGTTTAGGGTGCAAAATCATCCAAGTTGGGGCATGGTCACCCAAGTTGTGGCAAGGTCACCCAAGTTGGGGTAAGGTCGCCCAAGTTGGGGTAGGTTCACCCAATGTAAGGTCAGGGTCACCCAAGTTGAGGTCAAGGTTGCCTATTCAGTGAAAGGTGATTATGACAGAAAAAAACTGGGGAAAGACTAAGACAGAAGGCAAGGTCACCCCTATGGAGGGAAAGGTCACCCCTGTTAAGGGTAAGGTCACCCCTATTAAGGTCAAGGTCACCTCTGTCAATAGACCTAAACTTGAATTAGGCAAAAACGGCTATGGAAAAGGACCAAAAACACAACAAACAACAAATAGAAGGTAAGGCTGACTTGGCTGAACAAAAATGTATTGTTTTTGCACAAGGAAGACAATTCAAACAACACAAACCTAAGATTAGTGAAAATTGGATGGCCAACATGATCCTCTAACTAGGCTAAACAAGGAAAACTAGGGAGTTCTTGATATACACACGGTACATGAGACACAATCGTGAACAACAGCCCGTCTACAAGCATGAGTCAAGAACCCCAACAAGGTACTGAAGGCTCAGACCAACTCTTCACATCTTATCTAGGTATCACCCTAGCTTCAACGCTCTGCTAGACACGACGTGATTGGATTGGGGTATAGATTTGGCCCTCCTCCCTTTATATACCCCATTGGTACACATGGTTGGGATTGTCCCTTGGGGTGATGAAATCCCCAAGCAGGTCCCTCTAAAAAGAGAACACTAACCATTTTTGGCTACTCCCTAGGTTCACATGAAGTGCAAGGGAAAAGCTTCAAACAATGTAGTGCCCCTTAGGCAACACAAAGGACTAAGTAAGTTATGATTTCTCTTCACCCAAGATTGCCAAATGGTGCAAGGGGATTGGATAAGTCAATAGCTTACTTGACAAGCAAAGCACACAATATATTGACTTCCCCTACTTAAAACTATATGCCTAACTAGTATGGAAACAAAAATAAAAACAAACAAACTAATATACTTTGCCTATTTTTCCTGCAACAAACATGTTAGAAGTTTATCCTCTAGTCTTCGAGAAATATGAAACAAGCTGCACAAATGTTAGTAAAAAAAACATGCACATTCAAAGACAAGACGAGTTAGGGGGTCAGTATTAAGTAAAAAAACAAGAAATGGGCTTTAAAAATGAAGTTATGTCACTATTTTACCTAATGTTCACCCTTGTTTAGGGCAGGGTTGCCCTTGTTAAGGTCAAGTTCGCCCCTCTTTGGGGCAAGGTTGCCTATCTAGAAAATTGAAGGCAAATTATTTTTGTTTCATAGATGGGCGATTTTGCAAGGAAAAATTGCCCCTATTGAGGGTAGGGTCACCCAACTTAGGGTAGAGTCACCCCTGTTAAGGTCAGGATCACCCAACTGTGGGTGGGGTTGCCTCTATCAGCTATGAAGTCGCCTCTCTGCAACTTGAACCTACAAAATTTCAAACAACAACAAACGTGAAAGCAAGAGACCCGTTTGTGGGTCCCATCGGCTGTGCCAGAAATGTGAGTAGCATTATTTTACTAACCTAAAAGATGCAAAACAAAATGAAAAAGAAGAAAACAACACTTCAACACCTCAATGATTAGCCTAAGTTGAACTCAAGCAAAGAAAGATAAAAAACTAGATTTATACCTTGTATGAGTTGATCTCCTTGGTTGGCCCTTTGATAGTTGATGAATGTGTGCTCCTTGATAGAAAATGGACTAAAAATGGATGCAAAATGATCTAAATTAGATGATGAATGCAATGAGCTATTTGGGTATTTTGATAGATGAATGCAAATGCAAGTGATTAGAACTTGAAACATGCAACAATGGAGGATGCGAGAACATGAAATTTGGAGAGCTTGAGCTTGAATTTCTAATGTGATGAATGAAAATTTGATTGTTCAAAATGAGAGAAAATCTTCCATTTTAAGGGAAGAATCTCTAGAGAAATGAATGGTCAAGATTTTGCCAACATGGGCAAGATGAATGGCTGCGGTGAGTTGAGGACTCACAAGCCTTCACATTTTTCCATGTGGAGGATGAGATGTCACAAGGACAAGTGAATTGGAAAAGGGACATGTGAGGTGGAGGTACTTGCAAATACCTTGGGATTAGGGGAAGATCTCCTTAAAAAAGTTCTTGTCCCCATATGAGGGTGATGGTGACAAGTGAGGAATTTTAGAAAGTCCTCTCTTATCATCATTGGGATGAGAGAAGTTGTTGGGGAAATAAATGTGAATTTAAAATTCACATGATTGGGAGTTTCCTAGAGGATAAAACAAGGTTCTCATAAAGGATGTCCTTGTCCCATGTGAGTGATGTGACACATGAGACCCACATAGGGAATAGGAGAACCTTCGATGAATAAATGTGAATTTTTAATTCACATGGGGAAGAGGTCAAGGCTAAATAAGGAAACTACTTATGAAAGGTTTACTTGAAGGACATGCCAAATATGGCATGTGATTAGATTAAGGTTGTGAAAATAGGTGATTAAGAAGATTAATGAGGGATTATAGGCAAGTGAACAAATATGGAGGATGTGACATTAATCTTGATTATTGGTGTGCACATCCTAATCATAGATTAATTATACTAATCCATATTAGAAGAAGGTTATGGAGGATGTGACAAGGAGAGAGAAAAAGAGGAATTTAAAATTGGTTTAAATTCAAAAAGGCTAAATGACTAAATTAAATAAATTGATATATTTATTTAATTTAGAGAAGAAGGATGAATGGTAGAGTATTTAATTATTAAATTAAATACTTTAGAAACCTTAGGCAAAAGGGGGAATATTAATTAAATAAATCATTTAATTAATATCGATGAAATATGAAATAGACGAATAAAGGGAGCGAATTCGACTATGTGGGATTGGTCAAATTTGGATGTCTACAATCACATTCAATGTTTTGCTTTATGACCTATCTTATAAAGACATCATTGGAACACCTATGGAAAATAAGCGAATTTTTTATCTAAATAGTTAAAATATCACCATCAAGTAAAATTATATCTAGATTGAGTTATGAATTGGAAAAATCGATTGAAGAATTTATATAATATTCCATACAAGGGAATTATAAAAAAATGATCAAATTTTTGGCATCTCATTGATATGGGTTATCAAAATA
This sequence comes from Sequoia sempervirens, assembly GCA_007258455.2. Classification (NCBI taxonomy): domain Eukaryota; kingdom Viridiplantae; phylum Streptophyta; class Pinopsida; order Cupressales; family Cupressaceae; genus Sequoia; species Sequoia sempervirens. Next base: position 28,227 of record VDFB02012686.1, read on the forward strand.
GGTTGGTTTTGTGATTTCTTCTCTTCAAGTTCATGGATAGCCTATATGTCATTATTCATTAGAGTTATGTATAAGTAAATATGAGGGTCACAAATTATTTCACATATTTTTTCTTGTATTTGTCTCTATTAGGGATGTAAACCTTGCATTTCTAAATGATATGTGATAGAAAATATCCTTTCATAATCTTAGAACATTATTTTGAAATAGGAATCACTAAGTAATGAAGTAAGGTTGTAGTAGAATAGAGTAAATTTGGTGAAATAAATACTCCTTGATCTATCTTAGATATGTTAATCCAATGTATAAAGGATCCACATAAATAATTATTGCAACATGTATATGTTGTCAATATAACAACTTTATATTGTCTCGCTATTGGCTGAATTAGTATAAATTAGCATCAAAGGTTGGCCCTATTGATTTTTATGAAGATAAAAAAATAAAAATTGACATAAAAAAATGTTTTGATTATACAAGAAAAATAGGTTTTGAAGGGACCTGAGACCCTTTACATCAAGTTACAACAAAATGTTGCTAATAAAAGAAAAGATGTAATGCCCCGTCTTATAACCTAAGGAATGTTGCATTTGTCTATATATAAGTGTAATAATTTTTTTTTTAAAGTAATAATATTAACTTAATTAGTTGCATACATTCACTAAGTTATGCGACGTTACACTACTTGAGATTCCATAGACGACTTTAGTATATAGCATTGCATATATTTAATTAGCATAAACTTTAGAAGTAAATATTGCACAACATTTGAATTCCATTCATGATAGTATAAAGTACAAATATGATTCTTACATTGAATTTGAAATAATATTACAATACTCATTCGTTTGATGAGGTAGATCAATAATAGTTACAATTACATTTTACAAATGTTCACCTCATAAACAATTGAGGGATGTTACATATACAAGATTTTCAATGATGCAATAAAGAAAGTACAAATATGTATCCAAGTACGAGCTCTCCATCCATGAAGCTCTCATTTCCACAAACATAAACTGGGGACCCAATAGAGTAAGGTGCACGTTCCACCCAACCCTTGGTACCCGTAGGTCCACCCCCCGTTCTAGGAGATAGTAATATGGTTACCTAGACATAACCTATTCACCCTAGACACAAATACATAACTAACTGATGGTTACATTGCTTCTAGAATTATGACAATCAAATGTGCTAAGTACACAAAGTAAACTGTTATTTTAGGTGGAGTGTCATCACAATGTTGCAAAGGTTACCCTGGTGTTTCTTCCTAGGCTGCGGCCCCCAACTTGGGTTACCCTAGTAACCTCTTACGAAACCCGGCCCCATTTGCATACTATTGCAGAATCAAATATATTTTAAGGTAACAAGAGATCAATTTGCCATTCCAGGCCTTCTCAACTTATACTCAAGACTGAACTAGCTCTAGAGTCTATAAGCGAGGCATAATAATCTTATTAAAGATTTTAATCTAACTATTGTGTTATTTAGTTATCATTGACTTACCAACTCTTTGTAAGTTACCCTGACACCACTTTGTGTGTCGGCCCTCACATAGAGCCACTCCCCTAAACATAACAAATGAATTCTAAGTTTCCCTAACTAAGGTAAACAAGGTGTACAAACATACAACATAAAATTCTACACTTTTCAAAATGAACATCAAAGACTATGTTCACAAATCAGGTGTCTAAAAAACCATGCAAATACCATGTACACAACCTTAGCCAACACAAGAATTCAACTTTAAACAATCACAATTCCCACGTTTTATAATTTGTCTGGAAGACTTGTACATCTAAGGCATACCCAATTTTCCCAATAAAAGGAAACACAGATTTAAAGCAAATCAGGAAAACTTAACATCTACGTCTATTCGGATTTACTAAGTCCACTTGAATCAGTTTGAGAATAACACGAATATAAATCAACTTAATAAAAGATCTATTCTTTATACAATAAAAGAAATTGTTTCGTTTAATCTATTTCTTTGATGTTCTCAAATTCACATAAAAGTATATTCCAAATTTTCTCTTTCAATCTTACTATTTTAGAAATATTTAATCTTGAAATTTACATGAAATTTTTAAAATATCAAAATTATTTTTTTAAAACTTAATAAAATTACAAGACTTACAATTAATTATAAATTATTATATATATATATATACATACATATATATATATATACATATATATATAAATACATTATAATGAATTCAAATTTAAAACACATCACATAGATTTCTATTTGTTTCATTTAAAATAAAACAAAACTTGGTAATGCGCACAACTTCTAGCTACGACCTCCCTATGGGGAGGACGCAGCCCCAACTAGGGTTGCGCCCACCATATGGAGTGAGGGGAGGGTTTCAGCCCTCCCCAAAAACATTAATTTTTTTTTTAATTTTTTTTTTTAAAACAATTTTTCTATGAATTTCGTCATACTACGATTATCCAAAATTCATCATTTTTTTATACAATGTACAAATCCACCTATACAGTGATTTCTAAAAAAAATACCATGTATTAAATACAAAATTTTTACAATCTAATTTATATATGAAATTATATATATGTATAAAATATAAATATATATATATATTTATATATATATATTTATATATATATATTTATATATATATATATTTATATATTTATACAAATTCAATGGGGTTTTTCTGTGGGGAAATTTAGAAAGTTCTACAGAGTTTTGCATTGAAATAAATTTTCAACAGGGTTTCAATGGGGAAATTATAAAATTTCAACAGGGTTTTCAAAGGAAAATATGCACAGCAATTCCAATCAAATTTTAATTTATTCCCTAAGGATTCAATTTCATTTTCAACAAATGATTTCCCTCACAATAATTTACTCAAACTTTTCTACAAAGAGAAAGAAGTTTTCAAGAAATCTACAAATCCTTACAAAAATTATACAGTAAACAATTTTTCCCAAGAAATACAAAGATTTTAATAATATGAAACTTCTTTTTACAGTCATTCTTTTCAACAACAGACAAATTATAAATCACAAGGGAAATACCTATTTTCCTTAACTTCATAAATCTGTCTGGTGATGAATAGCTTTTCCTGTAGCTTCCAAAGCCTTTCCCGAACACCAATTCCCAATATTCCAAACCATATAACTTCTAGAAATATACAACAATTCTCAAAGCAATCACAAATTTTACCAAAAACAATTTTAACAGCAAACTATTTTTTTCATTTCCCGTGAAGAAAAAGGTAATCCTCTATATTTCCCCAAAACCCAGATAACCTCCGAGAAAATCCTCCACCCACAAAAGCAATTAAATCAACTAGCACACATGTCGAGAAGAAACAAATATCTTTTAACAACTTCCCAACAATCTTTCATTTCTTCCTCTTTCAAGATTTGCATGCTTTTAAATAATTTTCAATTTTCAATTTTCAAAAATACAAATTTCCTTTTTCTTTATTTTATTTATTTATCTAACAATTAAAAATACCATTTCCCTCATATAAACCAATTTAAAATTTAAATCCATTCAAATAATAAAGGTAACTTTAATTTAATTAATTAATCTATTTAATTAAATAATTTAATCGCAATGATCAAATTACTTAACCAAACAAACTAATCAATTAATTAAATAAAGTGTAAAACTTATTTTTAACATTTAAAATTAATTTAAAACAACAGTAAATTAAATAATAACAAACTATCATAAAATTGACAAAATTTTCCTTTCAAGCAATTGATCCAATCAGGGACAAACAAGACAACCAAAGACTCCAAACTAAAACTGACAATGTACTGTGACTGGGTTTAAGACTAGACTAGGATGAACCATGTTACTACCTCCCAATCAACATTTCCATTGAGTCTTGACATGCTCAGACCTGAGTAACTAGGTGGAGTTGGTGTCATGTACCTGCAATCCTGCAATCAAACCAATAACAGGCATATATATATAATCCATTGTACAAACACACCGTGCGGAGAAAATCACGGACATTATAGGGCACTTGCAAGCGAGTGATGCAATTCTGTTCTCCACACCAATACACGTCACATCAGACTGACAAATTAAATAACAATTAGTCCATCATAAACATATATATAGCAATAACATTTGAAGGAAATATCTACGCTATCACAAAGCATGTTAGAAATCAATTATCACCATACGATGTATCATCATATCACAAAGTGAATCCACTGTCACTCAAAATCAGTGATCAAAATATCTAAACCAAAGTACCAAAGTCTAACAGTGTGAAAACATGCAAACAAAAAACATAAGCATAAATGGAGGGGTACTACAAAAGAGAAATTAAGGCACTAGCAACAACCAACAAACAACCAACAAACAACAAAAAAATAGAGAAACAACAAGGCTAAAATAGACAAAACACAAGAGAATAACTTTAATTTTTTTAGAGTATTGGCCACCTCAATCTCCTGATTGTTGTGCAAGTTTACAGTTTCCATTAATTCTTGTTTTACTTCTTCAAAATACTTCCTCAAACTACCCATCGTCCTTGTGCATGGTCCTTTAAACTCCTCTTTGGCACTCTTCTTACCCTTCCCCTTGGAAGTTTGATCCTTTTCATACATCTCTGCAAAATGGATTTGATCCTCTTGAAGTTGGTTGATTTTGTCTAGAAATGCCTTGAGAGAATCCACACTATTTTTACTAACATATGGCTAATCTACAAGAGCTTTTTGATATCCTCATTAGTTTCCTTGATCTTTTCCTCCAACTCATAATGGTGACTTTCACACTCAACTTTGAAATTAGAAAAAAAGCATTCTAGGTCCACCATCCTCTCTATGAGAAAATACGAAGATGAACCTTTCAGTTGATTAGCCAAATTATCCTTTAAGCTTCTGATTTTAATATTCACATTATTAAACTCCTTCATCACCCATTTGGAAAGTTTGAAGCTACATGTGGTGCCAATTCTATCCATGTCCAAAAACTCCAAGATAAAGGTGTTATCTTCATCAAGATAGGAGAAATCCTTAGAAAGAGGATGAACATTTGTTATTTTTGGCTTGTCCAGGGCTAGATTCTACCCAGAGCCTCCCTCATGCCCTTCTTAGCCATAAATCCTCAATAACCTTGTATCCTTCATCAGCATCATGATGAGGTATCTATTAGGAAGGAGAGTCTTTCACAACTACGACATTATCTATAGTGTTCTTCACCTATTTTGATTCCTCTTGCTCACCCTTCTTGCACCCATTTGACATCGACCTATGCATCTTAGCTAGTCTCTTAGAATCCCTTTGGCAATACCCCAAATTTGTAAAGTCCTCTAACTGAACTAAATGCTCTTCCTCATCCTTCCCAAAATCTTCAAATTTTGGGTCATGCAACAAAATCTTCTTTTTGGTTTCCCTTCGTTGAGGCCCAAACTTTTTCTACAGAGAATCATCCTCTCCAGAAAAATACCCACCAAAATTCGTTCCATGAATGATCAATTTATTGGTGAGATCCTTCTTCTTTAGTGTCCCCTTCTTCCTTTTTTTAGTGGGAGATTTAGCAAGGGATAAGGAGACCACAATAGTGTTATCTTTTTCCACCTTCCACTCATCATCCCCATCATCGTCTAAATCTGAGCCAATAGAATAGTAATCAACACTAATGGTTTTCTCTTTTCCCTTGACAGACTTGGCCAAGGTGTTAGCTCTCACATGCTCCATGATGAGCAAGATGAGCCCTTAATGGAGCACAAGATTCTTATGATTCTTGAGGTGAGCATAGACTAAAACCTCCAAAGAGGAAAGAGGGGAAAAATAGAAATGAAACATGTAAATTATGTCTAAAGTGATTGAGCAGAGTGAAATGATGCCCTAAGATATAAAAAAATTGACTGTCGAGGGTTATATACCTCATCACAACTTTTTTTACATTAGCCCAAATGCGCTTAAGTGAAAGATGGTCATAGCCCCAAGATGGAAGTTTCACTAGGTCATCTTTCTCATGCCCTTAAAGAATTGATCCACTGAATCTTCATTACTTTTCCTTTCTTTGTAAAATTTACATCCTTCCATCGATAAGCTAGTAATAAAGGCAATGAAGTCTTCAATGATGTTGAACTCAATCTTGTCCACCTTCAAGCACCTGCTATGCCACCAGTGAATGAATTTAACAAAGGCTTCGTGGTCAAAACCATGAAGCCTCTCCAAATAAGGCATGAAATTCCTGTGTTTTAGAATATGCCAGAATTTAGGTTTGTTCTTCCATTTGTCATGGGAGATGGATTTGATCATGATCCTATCCCTACCCATTTCAACAATGCCAAAGAATAGTAGAAACCAAATTCCTACAACACTTTTAAAAATGCAAATAATCTCAAGATTGGGCCAAATACAACTCATAAAGCATGTGGCATGTAGTGGAAAGATTATTACATTATCATCCCCTATCAAATACTCATGTCTAGCTATCATCTCATAATAATATTTTATCCCTCTTGAGAAGGGAAGATTACTCTTCCCACGACCTAAAATTAATAAGACTAACAACATTGTTTGCAAAGAAATATGCTAGGGAATTGCCTTCCCTATAAGTATGAGATACATGAGTCTCTTCGAAGACCTCAACATCATGATAGAATCATTAATGAGTGACTTGATCGTCCAACTTAGATACTGGATGTCATTCAAACACTTCACAATGTTGAGGGAGTCACCCTCAACCCACACTTTAGAAACACCCCTCTCCAACATTGTTTTGATGTTGATATAAGTAGCTTTGGCCTTAGCACGACATCAAAAATGTTATGTGGCATTATCATGCAAGGTTTTGTTGTCAATTTGGTAGGTTTTGGGAATTGCACTATTAATCAAAAGGTATTGAGCTATTAAAGGTGGGTCCCTATTTTATAATTCAAATAAATGAGACCCAAAATAAAGAAAAATTATTGATCATTTTCTCAAACCAATGGAACAAACAATATATAAATATTGTCAATCTAACAAATTTATAATGTTGCTCTATTGGTTGAAAAACCTATGTCTTCTCCTCAAGTGGTCCTATTATAGAGATAAATGATCATGCTTCCTAATGTCATATAGTGACACCAAGATCTTCAAGAAAATTGATAGATCTAACACTTCCTTTTATTTTTCTATTTGTCCAATCCTTCTAAGGTACAATATATTTGGACTTCTTTAAAGCCATTAGATTTCCAAATTTTCCAATCATTTGATTTGATCTTTTAATTTTTTGTTCAAAAAGGTATCTTCAATAAATATGAACATGTTGATTATTCTTCAACACTTTCTAGAGTCAACTCTATGAATTAGGATTTATCTGAAAAGTAAAACTAGTGCATGCAACTCTAGTTCAAGAGTTTGTGGTGATGGTTTTTCTATTTCTTCTTATATAGTAATAAGAGTGATTCTTTAGATAAGGAAGAGGATCTCACAAGGAGTAACTTTGTAATAGATCTATAGCATAGTAGAAATCAACCTTTAAGGATTTTTTTTTAAATTAATATATAAAGACATGAATCATTTTATATAACTATGCACACAACCCTTTATGTAAATTATTTTATGGAAATTTATGAAGAAAATAATGATCTTCTTATTCTAATTTTATCATCATACTATGATCTTCCTAAATATTTATCTTATTGATATCCTTGTTTTATCTATTTAAATTGTGATAGTTTTCGTACTAGTTGATAATTATGCATGTATATTCCCTTTGTCATAGAATAAAATTGGTGTTATTTTAATTAATCATGTGAAAAAAATAGAATAAAATTTGTGTTATTTTAATTAATCATGTGAAAAAATCTATTATTAGTTAAGGGCTTTATTATCTAGTGCATCACCTTAGTTTAGTTATTATATTTTAATCTTCTCCCTTTTTTCTCTCAAATATTTTATAAAAAAATATTGAATATCTTACGAAGAGATGGATTATAAAATATCAGAGGTTATCTCATAGGTTTTGTCCTACATCTATTATATTTCCCATACTACTATATGGGTAAGCACCCAAAGTGTAAATCTGAATATCAGCAATTTTTACATGCCTAGTGAGACAAAAAAAATAGGATTAAACTATAAAGTCATTGTTTTACTCCTATTTTTTTGAGGAGGGCTATTAATAGATAATTTTTAGCTAATAACCATAGAAATATTGTTTGTATAAATCCTCTATTATCTCCTCCATCTCATCCATTGATGGAAGCTCAAGGAGCCCCTAGATATTTGGTCAATTACAATAGTAGAAGTCCCTTAATTCTCATGTTTGTCTAGCTACTTAGGATCCCATTCTTGCTAATGATCTTAAGTCTCTCCCAAAGTTCACAAAATAATATTTTAAGATCCCAATCAATCCTCTCTATGATGTTGCAAACACATGTATTTTGTATTATGTCACTAAAAAACTATTGCACTAAGGTTGTTAACAAGTTATTTTATATAAAGGCATTAGATTGGTATGAATCACTTGTGCCTAATTGAAATAACTCATGGGATCAAATAACATATATGCCTTCTATGAAATATTCAAATAAAAATGATATAGATATTCCTTGTTATAACAACTAATAATCATAAAATAAACACCATAGGAAGAAGTCACTAATTTCAATTGTATATTTAAAAAAAAATGGAAATCAAATTACAACGCAACTATAAATGTAAATTAATCTTTTCTTCTATTTAAAAGATTTCAATTCAAGCAACTCAATAATGATTTAATCGCTAGGTGGACAATTCCTTCTAGCAGATTATGAATTAGAACTTCAAGAAAGAAATTACCTCATTAATGTAGAAAGACTCCCTCCTATATTGTTGATACCATTGTTCCCAAAATTATCAATTCCAATATAGGAAGAGCCATCAAAGATTAATCCTTCCTTGTTATATGGTCATCAATTTACCCCTTCAATATATAATTATCCATCTTCACAAACTCTAATAGCTTAAGTGACCCTAACAATGGATGATATGAAGAATATATTGCAAATATTTTTAAATGAGATTATCAACTTGAAGAAAAAAAAAGAAACATATCATAGGCTTATATATTAAAAAAATATAGGGCAGAGACCACAATATCAACCAAATAGATACCAAAACTAGCAAGGCTTAAGATAGATGTAATCCCAATCATAAAACCATATCATGTTTGTACCCATACCACTTCAAAAAGTACCACATAATCTATTAAGGGATTTAGTTCCTAGATGGAATAATTATTCAGATGATACTAGTATGTAGTGTTTCTTGTGTAATGATTCTCATTCATCGAAAGAATTATTAAGATGTAATTTATAACAAAATCTAGTAAAATAAAATCAAGCTATAGTATGGGGAGGAATAACAACACCCAAGGTTCTATACCAATCCCTTAGGTTACAACACCAATTTAACCATTCAAATACAAGTTAATTTCCTTAGAACAACCATTATTGGCATGGGTTGAAGAAGAAAATGCATTTTTCAAGTGATCCTTCCAATTATAATGTTTTCAAGTCCAATCCAACTATTTCACAATAGAAAAGATGAGAATGGTGGAAAATATAAAGTTCGGATTTTGACTAGAACCTACAATTTAGAAAGCACCGATGGACCAACTTTCTAATCTAGGGTTAAGAAGGTGAGAGAATAGTAACATAAATTAATAGCATGAGGTTTCCTAGTATAATTTATGAGGGTATCTAATATTATATTTCAAATTTCAATAAATAAACTTTACCATGGGTTGTAAAGATTGAATTGTTGGTCTCTTCACTGTAGTAGAATAATTGAAGAAAACAACTACTCTTTTTTCACTCTGGTATATTTTATATATCCATAAGAAAATAATTTTCTTTAGGAAGCCTTGAATATGCAAGAATATCCATATACAATGGTTGATCAAGCTACTAATGCTAGAGGAAAAGTAGTAGGATGATGAAGTACCATCCAAATTAAATGTCATGCTACTCTCCATAATTCTAGCATAGAAGTATGTAAATTCAAGCATATTCTATTTTAGTTAACATTCATAATTAGAAAGAATGCATTTTACAATTTTATGATAGACTCTAATGTAATTACTATGATGATTCCCAAAAATATTGCACTCTATGGGGTTAACTTATGAACAAATGAAAATATAATATATGCATTCAATGGAAAAAGGTTTAGATGGTAGGGATTATAAAGCATATTTCCTTATCTTAAATATGCAAACCCCAAATATCACCATCCTTAAATACATGGCGATAATAGATATACCACTAGCATTCAAGTTATGTTTATTGAGGGATTTCACTAAATTAAAACATGATGATATCTATCCCTAGATTGGTCTCATATTATCCTTAGAATTAATTATGAGTCCAAGACTATTTTTTTTTTCAAAATGCTCCACAAAGATAACATTACCCATAAAGTAATGATTAATTTTGAGCTTACACATCCATGATAACTAGGGAAGAGATACTCAATATTTCAAAGATAATCAAGAAGAGTCATACATTTCAAAGATCACTTAGTGGGATCCTTATGAAAATTTCCATTTGATTGGATTAAAGACCTATGTTATATATGATGATGATCAAGCTATACTAAGGTAAATCACACCTTCGAAGCCATAAATAAAAAACCACATGATAATTTAGGATTTATGAATTTTATGTTTTGATGGTGCAAGATGTACAAATGGACCAAGGGATGGGAAATTCCTAATATTGACTAAAGGAAAGAATGTTAAATTGGTGATTTGAGCTACAAACCCCAAATCCCTAAGTCTTGGTGATCTCCCAAGTGTCAAGGGTGTCAAACATGGGAAGATCACCATAAACTTGTGTTCAATTTAGTCAGATAAGGACCAATGGTTGATGTGGGTAAGACATCATTCTCTTTTGTTTCTACAAAACCAGGTGGGGTTTCCTTGAGGTGATAGGTTGATGATTGAAATATTCAACACTCCCTTATAGCCAAATTACCCAATGCATATTGTATACCAATACTGGTGTCATAAATATACCTATGTGCTAGTTTGGACATGTAAGTCTTAACACCCTATTAATAGATAGCTTGCCATATATTTTTCAATGAATGTGTTTAATGTTAATCCCTTTTAGCTTCTACAAGAATTCAAACATGGCAATGGAACACACAAATTAATAAAATGAAAGATGTTTAAATTGACTTATTTTTTGAGTGTGTTGAGGATGGTGGAAAGAGAAAACTAGTAAGAGACTAGTGTCCTAATCCAACTAGACAATAGAGTCTCTATTTTTAATAAAAAAAATATAAAAGAATCAAACACAAGTAATGCATTAATCAATACACCACATAATACTAAATATTCAATAATGTGCAAGCAAGTTGGGCTCTACTCACACTAACTCATTTGACTACGAAATACGACAAAACTTTCTGACAAAAGACGTATAATTAGTTGTATCATCGGGTACCTATGTATTTAATGTGAAATTTTCAAAAAAAAATTAAATTTATGCCCTATGTTTGTCGAAATTGCAACGCTCCATGATTTTTGTCACTATTTTGACATACACTTAAAGTCAATCATCCCCTTCCATCAATTTGTGGGCCAACATATGGTTAGCCTCCTTCATTTTTGGGCCAAAGGATATATGGTTAGCATTCATCGGGGTTCTGACGAATGTTTTTTAATAAATAAAAATGAGTTTGACAATTTATCTATACTTGCAACGGTGTTTGCTATACTTGCAAATTTTCTATACTTGTGACAGTTTGTGGAGGTTATAGGCCAATTTTTTTTGGTGCAAATATCAAAATTATTAGATTTTGTTACTTGTATATGATTAAAAGTTATTGGAGTGTGAGTTTAATATTTTTTGAAGATCTAAATATTCAAGCTTGGTAAAGAAAAATCATGTCAAATAATATTAATACAAAACAAAATGAAGAGACACTTGCTAGATTGTGGGCTAGATTGAAAAGAAAGGGTGATGGGAAATGTTATTGTCCTTGCAATAATTGTAAGGGCTTAAAGACGAGAAGACTTTTAATCACAACAACTGAGAAAAATTATAGGTAGCATGGTCACGTTGAAGGGGGGCATGATTATCATCCATTGGTAAGTTGTTCATTATATGTCTTTATATTGATTGAATTTGTAAGTGTTTATATCTTTTTAACATTATATATATATATAAAATCACTTGATCATGATCATGGTTTATTTGTGTCCATCATTATTATAAAGGTGGGATGCCCTAGGGCACATGATATGGATTATCATGACCTGGAGAATGTGGTTTTGCAAGTGGAGGAACATGGAGCTATGAATATCGAAGATGAAGTTAATGATCCTATGGAAGAAGATGATCATGCACTAGAAAACACATTTGAAGATGATGGTACAAATACATTGATCCATGACACTTTTAGTGGCGTAGCTGATCATGATGATCAAGATGACTTTGATGATGTTCATGATTTACTTGTACTTGAGAAGGCATATGAGCCCCTTTATGAAGGCTCCCAAACAACTCTTATCTCTATTATATTGTTGTTGGTGAACTTGAAGGTTATGAATGGTTTATCCAACATAGCAATCTCACAGATGTTAAGGTATGCCATATATGTCATCTTTTTTCATCTATTTTTGTTGTTAGTTCATCACTAGTAAATAAAGGATGAAATATGTACCATTAATATTCTTTATATTAACAAATTATTTTTTTGTTGTAGATTAATAGGTGAATTTTTGTTACCACCATCAAATATTTTACCTTGCTCATACCGCGATTTATTTGCCATTATGAAATATATTGGAATGGAGTATCAAGCAATAGATGCATGTCCCAATGATCATATTATATATCATAAACAACATGAATTTGCAACAAAATGCCCAAAATTTCATATCAGTAGACATCAAAAAAATCAACTAACAAAAAAGGTGCTTCACAAGGTTCTTCATTATATTCCTATTATTCCACGTATGCAATGATTATTTAGGTGTGAAAGCTTAGCGCAATTTATGGATTACCATGCATGGAATAGAAGTAGAGATGACATTCTTTGAATGCCTGCCGATGGTTATGCATTTAGGGACATGGAGGAAAAATGGCCATAGTTTAAAGAAGAACCTCTTAATATTAGGCTTTCATTGGCAGTGGACAGTGTCAATCCATTTGGAGAGTTGAGATCTATTTACTTGGTGTGGCCTATTTTTGTTATCAATAATAACATTCCTCCATGGATGTCAATAAAGAGGGAGCATATAATGTTGGCAGTGATTGTTCTAGGTATTTGTTTACATCAATTTTATTTAACGTAGTAGCATCTCATTTGTCTTATTTGTTGCATAATAACATATTTTTTTCATTTAATAGTCATGTACATTAATTTATATATATTGCAGTAAAATGGTTATAATAATTATGTAATTTTTATGTTCATTTAACTAGGTAAGTACCAAGTTAAAGATATGAATGTATATATCGAGCCTCTTATCGATGAGTTACTAAAGTTATGGAATGGCGTCACTATGTATGATGTCTCTAGACCAATAGGGAAAAGACAATTTCAATTCCATGCAATGCTTGTATGGAAAATTCATGATGCCCTAGGGCTAACACATTTTTGTGGTATGTTATAACATTTGACTACACTTTAACGATATTTAATTTTATGAAGTAGATATCATGCATGTTTTTTAAATAACCTATTCATTATATATAATTATAAAAATTGACATATTTAATCCAATTATATATGATCTTGTAGGTCTTCAAACAAAGGGAAAATTTGCATGTCCAGTTTGTGGTCCAAAGATTAAATCTCGTCGTTCAACAAGTTTAGGAAAGCAGGTGTTTGATGAGTATAGGCACTTCCTCCATAGAAATCATAAGTATTGAACTATTGAAAAACATATTTTCAATGGGAAAGAAGAAACTACATCAAAACCACAGAGAATGACACCTCGCCTATGGAAGTTGGAATATAATAGAATTAATCGTCAAGGTTATACAGCATATCAAATTGTTTATCTATCATATATGATATGTTTGGAATTTATATTTTTATATTGTGTTTTGTTTACTCGTGTTGTAATTGACAATGATTGTCGTTGTTAATTTTTTTTATCTTATATGCTTCATGAAGGTCGTTAAGGCATTAATGGTCAGCTTCCATAGAGACTAAAAAGTTATCCCAGACAATTTAGTAGGTTGCCCTACTATGAGAAGCTACAAATTGTGCATTTATTTGATGCAATGCATATCAGAAAGAATATAATAGAAACGTTATGGAAAATATTGGATGGAGGGCATGACAGAAAAAATTGTCAAAATTTACAAAGAAAAAAATGTCAAAATTTGTAGTGGCATTCAGGAAGCCAATCATGCAATGAAAAATGTCATTCAATTAAATAGAGATGAAGACCAAATTAATATAAGCGCCCTTCCTTGGTTATTAACGAAGAAGCAAAACAATGCTATAAAAGAAGTCATACAAAAAAATTGATTTCCCACAGGATTTGTTGCGAACATAAACAATATCATAACAAAGAAAGGTGAATTTGGGTTAGGGATGAAAATGCATGATTGTCATACCTTCATTAAGGTAACTATTCTAGTATATTTATATATATATTTGTATATTGCATGTACTTTTAAGTTTATTATGTTTACTAGTTTTGGAAAAATAATGAAAAGATCATTTTATAATTGTTGCAGTATGTTCTACCTTTATCTCTCCCAGACAACTTCGACAACAATTTCAAGCAAGTTATATATGATCTTGGAAAATACATGAGGTAAGTAGTGATATTTGTTCAATTCGTTGTATAGATCTTATATTTTCCATTTTTTTTACTCGTTATGTAATATATTATATATTTTTGTTAAATCTCATTAATATATTTGCGCCTTGAACCACTTGTAGATGGTTGTAATCTAAAGAAATATATAAAGAAGATATAAATTATTGGAGGAGAAAAATTCCTCATCTAATGTGTGAAATGAAAAAGTGTCCACTTTTGACATTTTTCAATGCACAAGAACACTACCTCATACACCAAGTTGAGGAGGTTGAATTGTGTGGACCTGTACACACAAGGTCAATGTGGATGGTTGAGAGGCACCTAAATTTTTTGAAGGCTTTGGTTAGAAAAAGAGCACATCCTGAGGGTTCTATGGTGGAGGGATATATGGTATACTAGACCATGGTGTACATTATTGAATTTCTTTCTAAGTTCATAGCAAAGATCCATGTAGATTGCATTTGGGATCCCAACTCCATTAACAAATTTGAAGGGGAGTACCTGATGGGGAAAGGTAGATTAAGGAAAGTGAGAGGTAACTATAAGATGATCATGGAGATTAATTAGAATACATTTTACATTGCCTTCAATTTCTTTGAAAAGTAACAACAGAGAACTAGTCCAAATGAAAGAATCTTCCACACACAAATAGAAAAATACTGGTATTGTATTACTCCAGAAAATAAGTCTTTCACTGCTGAAAAGTATTAAAATATGAAAAAAGTGTTGATGATCAAATATTACAATTTGAATTTCATATATATAAGAAGACCTTGTTAGCTCTCAAAAATGTAGGAAAAATGCCTCAAGAGGTTTCCAAACTCTTGGTACGTTTTAGGGTAACATACAAGGCCAAATAATTTAGACCTTCTTCTCTTTAGGTGTTGCTAGACCTAGGCGGGTATACCTATATGAATGAAGCAAACTTGATTTGTGTTTATTTTTCAAGCAATTTATCCACAACATTTGGCAAGTGGGAGTGGAAAATTGAATCTTTATTATGGTATAGATTGTATAAGCAATATCAAGGATAATCCTAATATGTTTAGCTAATAGATGTAAAATATAAAATGGATGAACTAAAATGAAGTATATAAGACCAGTGACTCGTTGGGTATATGGAGTCTAATGAAGATCTAGAAAAGTGTAATTTTTGATGGAAATAATCCAAACTGTTTGGTACACAAATGTAGTTTGCAACTTGTACAAACGTGCAAGTACATGGCTGAAAACTCTACTTGAGACAGGATGACACCCTAATTATTTAATTCTTCGTACTAATCCAATTAATACTTTCCAGTTACTATGATTTATTATAAGGATATAATCTTTACTTGAAAGAACAAAATGATCACATCACACAAATACAACAAATGTGTATCGACAAACTAATATATGCTTGATATACCAATTTGAACAACAGAAAAGCATCAAAATGGAGACAATCAAATAACTATATAATTCCATAGACAGCTAATACCAAAGACTAGGCCACAAATTCATATATCTTCATTAACTTCATTGAACTTCATGCATGCATCTGAGTCTTTTTGATGAAAACATCATTACAAAAACTATCTACAATATTCTTTTTTTAATCTGTCTATCTCCTCCCTTGATCATATAGAATAGGTATAAATATAACAAACTATGAAAGGGAATGTCCTTTTAGAAATTTTTTTGCATAACAACAATAATAAACTAGTGGTTAGGCTTTATTTAGCCATAAATGGATATTTGAAAAATGATTAAGGTAATCCTGACGTGCATGTGTGTTGGCATCTCCAAGTGCATTCTGAATTTCTATCTCCATGATCACCATCTATTTGTTCTGCTCACAAGCCTTGTCTAGTGTTGAATTGTCTCTTATGGCGACCTCCATAATTGTTTGCAACATTGATTCACATTCCTTAATCCATTTTTCTTTTTCCTTCAATTCTCCTTTGTCTTTGAATAGCATTGGTAATCCCTTCTTAGTGGCATCAGTCAGCCCCTGTTCACCCCCCTATAATTCTTCTTGAAATTCCTTGTCTCTTTATGAAATGATTGGTGATATCAATAGTTGCATTATCTGGAACATCTCTTTCACTTATTTCTTGGAGTTTCTCATGGATTCTCCCATCAATCCTCTTATGTTCTCATTTTGCAGCATAATTTTTCAAATGTGTTCCCCAAAGTTTACTCAGCCAAGTCATCAAGATGGCTTGCCTCTTCTTTATCATTGCAGTGAGTGCATCATATTTTCCTTGTGAATATGCATATGATCCTACCCACTAATATTTTGTATGAGAACTCTCTCCTTGAGTTAATTACTTTGTGGGTCCTAATGTTATTCCCACCATATCCTTCAAACAATAATTCTCTTTAAGCAATCTTTCATTGTCCATTCTATACATTTCTTTTTCTTTTATCAACGTCTGAATCTGTGCTTTATTCAATTTAGCAACATTAATTCCAATATCTGTTGTGGTTATGGGATCAACCTCTCCAACTTTTAAGGTAATCACATGCCCAAATTCCTTTTCAGTATCATTCACAACTAATTTCCTGTGAGGTTGATATACGGCCCAAATCATGAGTGACCCTTCATCTAGATTGTACCTGGATCCTGCGTATATCTTTGTCACACCTTCAGGGTTGGGCTTATATGTGGCATTATTGTTCTTCAAGAAACTATGAAAGACTAAGGCAAAATTCAAATCTAACCCAGGAAAAATCATGACTCCTGTATATGCTAACATCTTTCTCCCCTTCTTAGGAGTCATATCTTCCATTTCTTTATCCACACTTGTTTTTAGGTTACCCAACAACTGTCCTTCATTAGTTGGTGTTATATTTCCAACTGATTCCCTTATTTGTTTCCCTTTTTGCTTATACAAGAAAGCCTTAAACTCTGGAGTTTTTACAAATTCATCATCAGCTACGAATGATCTGAATGCAATCTTTCTTGCATATGTATATGAACTTTCTTCAACTTCTATCTCCCTAGGAGGACATTTGTAAGCTTGAGTTCTTGATCTGGAGATTTTGTCAGTTGTGTTGTGAGGCCTATTATCACCAGGTGTTTCCTCCTCTGAAGATAGCATCCCAACATATGGAAATCCTCTGTTGTACTCATCAACCAATCTTTCTGCTTCCTCCTCTTCCAGATTTCTAATCAAATCCTCATATTGATAGGGTATATGATCATACCCACCCAAGTTTATTTTGTCCCTTGCAAAGTTCATATACCCCTCTGGATCGAATCCTTTTTGAGGTGGACCTTTATTCATGTTATATTGCAACAATTTATTCAAAACCAAATCATATCCCTACCTTGCCAACACAGTGAAATCACCGAAACAAAGTGTGCTAGGCATAAATGCCTATTTTCCAAAAGAGCTTAAATTCATGAAATCTGAATAATCTAATTGCCTGGCAATCTCAAGATATGCAATTCTATCAAGTACTATTTTTGGAAGAATAAAGGGTGCATCCTCAAATCCATATATCCTGATCATTATTACATCTTCCAAACAGTACCAGTCTCCCCAATTGTGATTAATAGGCCCATTAAAGTCCTTGGGTCTGAGGAACCTTTTTATCTCATCAGACAATGAATTTTCACAAGGGTGATTATACAATTTATACAATGGCTTCACAAAATATTCTTCAAAATGTATGAAGCATGAATTGGAAAATCTACTGTCCCAAATAGCAGTCCAAAGTTGTACCGGAAACAACCCCCCTCTTTATCAAATTGTGAAACCCTTAGCTTATCAGGCCACATCTTCAATGCTTTCCCATAGTAAAGAATCATATGCATCAGGATTGAATAATGCCTCAAATGAAAAATAGGGGAGTCATTCCTTACCACCATCAATCCTGCATTGAGTTCATTGAAAATATGTGTGGCATAATCAAAAGGTCGAGAGTTATGGCATTGGACATCTACTGCTATCACCATCGGCACAATTGACATGTATTCAAGGGCATCCACCCCTAGCACTTGGCACACTGAGAAATAGGTGTACTTCAGGTATGGTTCAAATAGGTTGACATGAAATGGGGGACCATCACCATCATCTAATGGGGCTGCATTTCCATCCTTCTTACATTTATGCAGTGGTAGCCTCCAACCCTTGTACACAGTATCCAATCTCCATAATTCTCAGTCCAGTTCCTCATACACAATTTTCTCATCACACACTCCTTCTAAATTGAAAACCTCACATACTACAGCCTCTGATATGTGTATGAAAGGTTTTCCAGAAGGGTAACAAATAGATTTTAGCTTGGGGTCATAACTGGCAGCTAACACTTTTATCAATTCCACATCTACAAACACATTTGGATAGACCAACTTTCCTAGGTTAAATTTCCAGGGGTTACACACTGGTTCATATCGGTTCCTTCAGTGGTAATGGAAGATGAATAACTCATATCCCCTAATTGGGTTCCATGTATCTCCTATGTGTTTGCACCTATCTTCTAACTTTTCTACATCCGCCCTGAGCTGCGCAGAGCGCTTGGCCCTAGGTCCAGAGCCAGGCAATTGATCAATTAGGTCCTGGTTCAATTTTCTTTCGACTACCCTTGGTTCATTTTTAGCTTCAATTTTCTATTTTTTACTCTTGGGGCGATTACTCTCACTTTGTTTTTTGATTTTTGTTTTCCCTGAGCTCATTCCCTCCATTATACCCTTTTTTAAAATGACAAAATTAGAAAACGAAATTGCAGAAAACTCACAAATTCTGTTTGAAATCCTTCGGCCGCAAGGTTCTCTAGTTCTTCGTCCTTCCTCTTGTTTCTTCTGCTGTGAATTCCGCTCAATACCTTCTTCAATTATTGCTATTCAATTCAATAAATCAACTATCTCTTTGCGTTTGTTCCGCCATTAATGTTTCAACTCTGAGAATGAGTTCACAATCTTTTTGAAATTCTCACTGTGACATCAAGTACCCTGTATTGACAAGACAATTTGAATTCTGGGCGATTCTTTATATTTGGTTTTTTCCAACGTTCACCAAACAACATATTGGTCGGAGAAACATGATATCTTTCTCGCCGATACACAATTTATCCTCTCAATCTTTGTAAATGTCGCCAAAAGTCACTCCAATGATCTTTTGATCTATTTGCATCTTCATCGGCAAGAGATCATGCTTCACTAAGACATTCTGCAGTTTCTCTGACACTACGAGTCTCCCTGATGTTCATTTCTCTGATCTTGAATATGTCACCAAGACTCTTGTTGATATCATTGGCATGACATGGAGCATCGGGAGAACCTTTTGAACTTACACTGATAGCTTCTTGTTTTGCCGATATGCTTCTCTGTGTCTGATCGATGAGACATGATGAACTTCTTACCGATGGTAATTCACCGGTAAGACATAATTGCTCGATATGACTTGTTGGCTCCACTCTGATGATGCTTGTACCGATGAGTAGTTTCCTTTGTATCATCAGTGTGAGAGGATAAATGTATCGCCGATATATTTCATCGGCGAAACTCATAAGCTCGTTTTGAATGATAGATCTCACGCCGATATCATTTGTCTTGCCGATGACCCCTACATGATGAAGCAGTAGTATGTTAAGCCAATATGTATTCGCTTAGGCACTTTGATCGATATGACAACTTGGATTTCCTGCCGATATGTTGAAAACACCATCATTGGAAAACAATGACTTAGAGATTCGGGGGACCTGTACCAACTCTTGCCAATATGGATCAAAATGTTTTTACTTAGAGAATTTTTTGGGGATTAAATTTGATTGTGATCA
>VDFB02012688.1:0-49590 GCA_007258455.2 Sequoia sempervirens
AAAATATTTAATTATGTCATTCGGTCCACTTTCAACTATTAATTAAATAATTTTTAATTATTTAATTAATTCATGTCTTTTTTATTCTTCATGATTATTTAAATAAATAAATTTTATTTATTTATTTAAATACATCATTAATTATCTAAAGTCTTTCCATAATTAAATAAATTTCTTAATTTATTTAATTATCTTGGTCCATTAATTCCTCTTGATTATTTAAATAGATAAATTTTATTTATTTATTTAAATATGTCATTAATTCTTAAAAGTCTTCTCATAATTAAATAAATTCCTTAGTTTATTTAGTTATTGCCACCTTGACATTTCTCTTTCATTTTAAATAAAATTATTTATTTAAAATGGTCCCACTTCTAATTTTTCTCTTTTTAGTAAATAATTGACATTAATTATTTGTTGTCACATGATTTCCCTCTTTTGAATTAAATTGATTTTTAATTCAAAATAGTATTTTCCTCCAAAAATCAAGTAATTGCTATTATTATTTGATTTTCCAGTGACCTCTTTTTCTACACCAATCTTATCTCTTATCACATGCATTGTCAACCCTTGATTTGATTTTCTAAAAATCAATCTTGTCCATTCATTTTGAGTCTGCCCTAATGTTGCCCTAACCCTAATTGGGGGTTGTAAAATTGAATCTTGTCCATTGATTCTAGGGCATTTGTCAATCTTTAATCTTGGTCATTCGTACAAAATTGCATTTTCTATAAAATGGCAATTTTGTTCTCATTTTGTCACCTCATGCTAGTATCTTGTCATCTTATGCTATTGCTATCTTGTCATTTCTAGGCTATTTTTTGCATACTTCATAGTTGTTTAGCACATTGTGAGGTCATCTAGGTTAAATCTTTCAATACTTGTCTAGTCTTGGCATTGTCACATAGTTTCTCACTCACAATCTGAGGGAAAACTACACATTTACAGCAAGTTGAGAAGGCATAATGGAGGTCAGCCATGGAGATTGAAGACATTTGGTGAGATCTTTGCATTTGTGTTCATGTTTTATTTCTCCTTTGCATTTCATTATTACTTTTGGGTTTTATTTAGTTACTAACCTCCTAACCTGAAAATTTTACCCTAAGTTACACCTATCTACCTACTGTTTCAATTTGAGATTTGTTTAAATAACATCAAATCAAAAAATTAAAATCAAAATTAGAGATTATTTTGGAAGGGAAAATTAAAACATAATTAAAACCCCTCATATCTTTCTAGGCACCCAAGCTAGGTGATTCACCTCTTTGCGTGGAATGTAGAGACACTTTGGCATTTTTCATTTAGGGTAGAAAAGGACAAGAACTAGCATGCTTTTTTGTCTACATGGTAAAGGAAGAGACAAAGAAAAGGAGGCACAACAGTTTGGAAGGGATCTAGGTGCCAAAACCAAAGGGAAAGATAGTAGTTTACATTTATAGGAAAATCCAAGCATCGACCCAACTAGGGCTAGAAAAAAAATTGTAGTTAGATAACCTCAAGGAGGTGTGGTAGATTGAGGAAAGTTGGAGACATTAAATGGTGTAAAAAACATTGCAAAGAACAAAGGAAAAACAATTGAATATTATAAATTTGTTTAAACTGTTTTAACCTATAGAGTTGGACAAAACAAATAAATAAATCATGGTAGATTCATATTTGAAATTGCTTGAATAAAATCTAGGTGAAATTATTTATTTTTTATTTTAGGAAAAATAGGTTTTGAAGGGGCCCCGAAACCCTTTACAATATAAGTCGTTGCTTCATCATATAATCAAAAATAGGACAAGTAGCCAAAAAACAACAAACAGATAGCTAGAAAAAAGGCAAAAAAAATAGGAGCAAACTAAAGATTTTTCGGAATGTTCGTAGCTTCAAGATCACTATCAATAATTTTTTTATTTTCATTCATAACTTCCACCACTTCATCAGCACGAACACCATTCTTTGCATTAAGCTTTGTCTTGTTGTGAGTACAATTAGATGGACCAGCTTCATTAGTGATATTAAGTTGCACATCACCCTCAACCACTGAGTCTTTGATTCTAGAACTATCCCCAAGCCATTTCCTTTCCTTCTTGTTTAGAAGACACAAACCCATAGCCTCGTTGCACATGGCATGTTTGCTGACCTCCACAACCTTATCTAACTTTCCCTCCAAAATAGCATACTTTTGCTCATAAGAATTCTTCATTTTGAGCATTTCATCTGAAACCATCTTGAGAGTATCAAAGAGTTGTTTGACTTCAGCCTGCATAATTGGACCCTATGAAATTATTTCTTTGTTTGGATGAATTTTTACAATTATTCTCAGTCTAGTAAGACTTAGATTATTGTTCTGCTTCAACCTAGTACCTCCATAAATCTAGGTTTCTCTATGTTAGCAATAAAAGAAAAAAAACAAATCTAGCTAGGAGTATATAGTCTAACTATTGTCTATGTTGGGTGGACCTCCTCAAGGGTTAAAGTGGAATTTCTATCTAGGTGTGTGTGAGCTCATGGTGGGCCAAATAGTGGGAATTGGAGGAAAATTTATGTGAAATTGTTAGCTAAAATAATGAAACCCTTTTTAGAATTGGATTTTCAGCTACGTTTATCTTGGTAAGTAAAAAAGAAATAGATATATATCCATTATTAAAATAAAATAGATATCCATTTTTAGCATGGATATACATTCTCAAAAATGAATACTTGTTATGAAAAAAAATAGATATCCTTTTTCACAAAATAGATATATGTTTTAAAATGGATATCCATTATGAAAATAAACTTATATTCATTTTGGAAATTATTTTATTTTATTTTTTTACCCCTAAATAACTATGAATTTTATGGAGGAATAAATGGATATCCATTTGTTTAAAACATGGATATATGTTTTTTCAAAAGAACATCTATTTTGGTTTCAAAATCCACACGCCCCCACCAGCCAAAAAAAATTGCATAGGAATTAGGCATAGGAATCCAACCTTGACTTTTCCACATAAATGACAAGTTGAGATGTTTTAATAATTTCTTCTCAACTTCACCCTTGATGTTGGTAGACTTTTTTATCCAAATTTGATCAAATGAAAATGGTGTATCAAGGAAAATCTCAAGATTCTAAAAATTTAATAATGCTCAATTATAATTTTAAAAGGTAAATATTTATAATTTAATAAATACACTGTGTCTAATTCTTCATAGACATGCTAACTAAAAAATATATAGATATAACTTTCAAATTTTTTAACCTTTTCTAAATCCAAAAGATATGCTACACTTTACACTTTGCTAGCTACATGTCTAAAAAGCTTTGAATTTCATATGTTTTATTGAGTTTTTGATATGGAAAAGTGGGTTTTGAAGGGACCTTGAAACCCTTTACAATGAAATATTGTTGCTAAAAAGAAAGAACAACAAGCACTAGCAGCCAAAAAAAGCCAAAAAAATTGTCAAAAGATACACCTAGACAAACTGATAGCAAAACCAATAGAAAAGCATCAACACTAAAATTTTATCAAACACAAGCTAAAGAATATTGTCTAAAACCTTAGTAGACTCCAGATTACTAGAGATGACATTTTCATGCATCTCCACCACTTCCTTGAGCTCCTGGATAGAAATGGTTGCCCTCTTTTTTGTCTTGCTCCTTGTAGATATACATGGGGCCTCCTCCACACTCTTCTCCATCTGGTTCATACAACTAATCTCAGCAATCACCTCTTCATTGTCACCAAGGTCTAGTTTCTTACCAGTCCATTTGAGGGCATTCTCATTCAATAAAGACAAACCCTGCACACTATAATTCAAGGATTGGTTACTAATTCTTACCATAGAATGAAAATTATTGCATATCTTATTCACTTTTTTCTCCATGGAAACAAGCCACTCCTCATGAACCCTATGAACAACATCTTCCAAAGTTGCTAGCTTCTCCTCATGGTCCCTACGAAGTTTTTCAGCATCCACGACCACTTTATCAAAAACCAAATTCATAGTTTTGAACTTTCCTTTCACTGGCCACTCTTTTTTGTTATAGTTCACCAGTGCCACACAAACATCCAACCACTCATTTAGCTTAGTATTGATGTCCTTGACCTCTAAAAAAGAGCCATTTAACAAGAGAAAAGAGATTTTTGGTGCCATCCTCTACCATTCTTCAAAATAAATCCTTATTAATCTCATCCCAATTCATAGGAATGGTTGTAAGTAAAGCATCCTTAATTGAGTGACCCTTTTGATCCACACCTTTTCCCTCCAAAGCCTCCTCAGTAGGAGAGTCCTCTACCTCAAAAAATTCAACCTCCACCCATTTTTTCTCAAAGATCATGGTCGAGTTCGCCAGCATCTCTAGAATCCATTTATGGTCTTCAACCTGCTCAACCTTCTCAAGTTCCTTGCAAATAGGGGAAACCAACCCATCACACAAAAGGGAAGCCTCCCCAAAATTCAAGAGACCCTCACCCTCCAGGGATTTTTCCACCATAGCGTGCCCCTTATCATCCTAAAAATTATCCTAAATCTCCTTAACAAAAAGAATAGGGGACACATCCACACCTTTCACCCCTTCCTTGCTCAGTCTAACAACACACTTCTCCTTCTTATTACCCCCTTTCTTCCCCTTTGAACCTTTTTTAGCATAAGGCACAACAACCTCCTTCATTTCAGTGTCAGACTCATATCCTTTCAACCATGAGTTGGAAACCTTTGTATCATCCTTAGAATTCCCCTCACCATCTGAAGACTCCTCATCATCAAAATTATCCTCCTCATTGTCACCATCCAATTCTTCTACCGAATCACCAGTGTCATAACTAGGTGCTATCCCATTCATCTAGTGAGTAGAAGAAATCTTAGGAATCTCAGGTAAAAACTTCAACTTGATATCGTCAATAGTAAGTTTCATGAGACACTCATGGAGGATTGCTTTATTAGGGCTCTTTCTATGATCCTCAATGCTAGTTTCCATAGATACAAGCAAATAATATGGAATGACAAAGTACCTACCATCAAGCGTGAAGTATTTCATGATAGCCAATGCTACATCTCTCCACAATAGCTTAATGGATGTACTATCATACCCACCACTTCCCATACACCTAATCTTCTCCCTTTCCTTACCTTTGAAAAAATTAGCTAAGGCAATCTTAGACATAGCACGATCTCTATAAAACTTCTTTCCCTTCATAGATAAACTAGTGACTTCTGCGATGAATTCTTCAGTGACATTCACCTCCACCCCTTGGTAGCACAAAATTCTATTATTCCACCCATTCAAAAAGGCCTTTGTAACCTCTGAATCAAATCCATGAAGCTTGAGAAAGTAGGGGAAAATACCACCTTTCTCTAGGTATTCCCAAAAAATCTCATTCCTGCTAAATTATTCATAGGAGAGAGGCTCAAGTATGCAATGATCACCACCCATTTCTAGTAGAAACAACCAACCCTCAACATTCACCTTGTTCCAATGAGCAAAGAGGATTAAATGAAAAATCTTGAAATAAAGCCAAAATGCACCCATAAACCATGTTAGCCTGACACTATGAGTACAACCAGCAATAAACTCCCAATCCATGATCTCTTTTTCATAAGATATGCAATAATTAATTGGAAAGGCTCTGAACTCAAAGTTCATAAGCCAAAGAAAGAGGAAATAAATAAACTTATGTCCCAATGTTTCTACCACCATGACAAGACATTTGATCATAATTAATATGACTTTGGAGATTAATAAGAATGGCATCAAATGAATACCAACAATTATGAGACAGAATGCCCAAATTTGCAAACCTATCAGCAAGAGAATTAGCCTCCCAAAAAACATGTGAAATTTTAGCTTCATTAAAGGATCTAATAATGGAAAGAGTATCCTCGATTAAATGTAAAATAGACCACGAGGGGGAATTTACCTTAAGAAGACAATTTATAATATTAAGGGAGTCCCCTTCCAACCAAAGCTTATTCACCCCATCCTCTTTAGCAAGTAAAAGTACATGATAGGTTGTAGTTGCCTCTGCATAGTGGTTTGTCTAGGTTCCCAAAGGGTATTTTTTTACTGAGTTATTTTGCTTGATTTTTAAAATATTTTTAAAATTCACAAGAAAAAATCATAAATATTTTAGTTACAAAAAGATCATAAAATTATGCATCGCATCTAGGTGTGTATCCTTTACTTATATTTATAGACTCTTTTTTCCCATCATACATAGGTTGGTCAAAATAACATGTATTTTTCACTTTTTGTAAATTTTTTAGTAGTGACTCATTGAAATATTCAATTTTCACTAAAGTAATTTAGTCTTTTTTATAAAAAGCATCCCATAAACTACATTCATTTTCTACAAATTTTATTACTAAATATTTTTTAGATTGTGTAGACCTATTCAAAGTTTCCTATGAAGTTGTCTAAGTTTATTTTAAAACATTTTAATTATCATATTCATAAGGTATTTTTTGGATCTTGATGATCTTACACTTACATACATCCTCTTAAAAACCATATATACTTTTTGATCTCTCCTCCTCTTTAAGTCCTTCATGTTAGAATTGTGAAGAAAATGAGCCACAAGATCAAGCAATGAATAAAGACACCTTCCATGCAAGAGATTTGCAAAAAATATGTGCAATATTCCTCAACAAAAAAAGCTATAAAATGAACCTCAAGAATCTTCAAGAAAAACAAGAGTCCTCAAAGGTTGAGAGTTTGAGAGAACAAAAGAGTCTCTAGAGTGATAATAAAATGATGATTGAGTGCTAAATTGGAGCAACCCTAATAATTGCTCGCTTTAGTTAACATAGAAAAGCACTTAGTTAACTTAATAAATAACTCCTAAGTTTAGTGTATGTGCATGAGAATAAATTAGAATAATAATTAATTAAATATTAATTAATAATTAGCTAATGCATGATTACTCTAGCACCCCCGTAAGATGAACTTAGGGAGTAGCTAAAAGCCCTAAAAAATAGAATGTATGATGGGTCCTGGAAAATGAGGCCCGATGAGGTACCCATGTACAAACAAAAGATCTCTCAAAACTAGAGAAAAATAGAAAACTACAGTGGGATAAAACTCCTCTTCAAAGGAAAGAAAAGAGAATGAAGGACTGGAAATACCTCCAAATCAAGGTGTGATGAACTAAGAAGCCTCCAATAAAAAATAATATCCTAAAAAAGAGGAACATATAGAACATCGTTGAAGCACAAAGAAGTTGGAGACTGTTGTTGAAAGATTACAAATATGGTGTTGAAATGAAGAACCTCCAAAAACATGAATGCAAGAGTGTCCATATGGTAAATGATCCATCTCACTAAAATTCATGTAACTAGTTGTTGATGTATGTTGCATCTAAAAGTACATAGGAATAAGAACTAGATATGTAGATCACTCAAATGTGAAACTAAGAAAGTATTAGCACCAAAAATAAAACCCCCCCATAATGTTGAAAAGGGAGAGCCAAGATAGACCTACATTGAAACTGTTTGAAACCAAGAAGTGCATGTAGGAGAAACAACCTACAAATAAAAGGGTGTGCAAACTAAGGCACACACGCATGAGGCACAAATCATGTGGATTCACTATTGTCATGGAAAGGACACTCACTTGACAAAGGTATGTGTAATGGAGTGAATTTTCACCCCTTGAAAATTCTCCATTTACACCCCTTACCTTAGAAGAATTAAACTTGAATATGTTATTCCACCTCATCCATCCACCTAGCCACTGTCTGTAGTGTCAATGGTGGAATTTTCATCAGGGATGCTAGCATGATGCACAGATGTTTGTGTGGCACACTTCCATCCTAACAAGATTTATGCCTATGTAATTTTCAAAGGCATTACACTTTTCCATTGGCGATGAAGAGTAACACCCCTACGCTCTTGACCAACCTTGAACGACTCTTTTGGGATTCTATTCATCTTCATTCAATTCATCTTCTTCAACTTCATTGGATGATTCTTCACTTCTTGAGCATTCCACACTTCATTTCACAACACTTTCTCTATTGTTGAATCTCCAAGTTGACACTTTTCTAGTATCTCTCCTCTCCTTGTTGCGGCAACATTGGCATCACAAGCTTGCGAGCTCGCATCTCCCTTCATGTGCTTGAGGGCATCTTATTTGGGAGGTGATATCCACTTTATTTAGCATTGTCGTTTGATTTAGTAGCATATTTTTGTTAGCATTTCTTGATAGCATTCCTTTCAATACTTTATCACATTTTCTATATCATTTCTATTATGGATGTATGTGGAGGTGGGAACACTGAAATAGGGGTTTGATTGTGCTAAGCCCCGAAATAGCCCTAACATTTTTCCTCGTTCTACTATGTGTAGGTACTTTTGATCATGTGGAGCTTGTGGGAGGCTAGACCAACCATAAGTTTGATTCTTGCTACCTTTTACTCTTGTCAAATGTTATTTCTTAAGTTAAAGTATTCTTCTTGTTATTTCATTAGTTTGGTTATTTCTAGTTTTTTGTCATTGCATAAAATGGAATTCATCAGGTTGTTAGTTAGTTTCTTGTTAGTTTCTCAAGACTATACTTCATACTTTCTATCTGTACATACGCTAGCGCCTAACTCAGATGCCAACATGTCACCCTATCGTCCATCTTTTGTTGAAATCCCTTAGTAGAGAGTTGCCTAGGTTACAGTTTAGACAAGAATTTTCTTGCTTGGTTTTCTAAACTCTTGAGTTGATAAAAGGATAGTGGAAAATGAACCACCCTTCCTTTCCACCCTCTTAAAACATCAAACCTATCCTAGACAATCCTTAGCATGTGGTAGATCAGGGCAACTGATTGTTTTAGACCCTCACGTGACCTAGGGTCTTGAGCAATTAGTCCCCCTCCTCTACAGTATGATGGAAAACCAAAGGAAAACATCAACCCCATAACACTTTATATTATCATACAAATACAAAGGGCACAATAGGATGTGAAAAATCCTCAAAAAATATACACCAGAATGGCACTTTATCTCAGTGCATCTATAAAAGAGAATGTGCTTGAAAAATATTTCTACAATGCCCAAATAGGACAGAAAACTAGAAATACATATGGAATGGCCAAAAAAGATTCATCCCATGCAAATGAAAATTTTCTAGGAGCTAAGACATCCAAGTAATTCACTAGAGTGTGAAAACGCCAAAAACTAAATAAAATGTAGTTGGAGAGAAATATGGAAAAAGTGTACAAATGGTTGTGAAGAGCTATAAAAGATAATTCCAACACCACTAGAATCATGAAAAATGGAGAAACTGGTCAAAATTTATGAGCTTGGGACTGACAATAGAACCTCTAACTTCAATAGGTTGTAAAATGCACCAATAGAAAAAAATAGATGATGAGACCCACACCACTAGAATGTTGGTTGAACTAGCTTTCCAAAGATATCTTGTTTGCAAAAAACTGATACCATACACCCAACTCATGGCCAAAATAAAAAAGACCCCCTTTAGGGCACAAAGAGGTCTTGAAGGGGCCAAGTGGCGAGCAGTACTATTGACATTAGCGGACTATTTCAAGAATATTCTCAAGCATCTAAAAAATTTTGGCCCTTGGGAAAGAAAAAATCACCAAAATATTCTCCTATGACCTTATTGAGAAATGATGACATCATGATGAGAAAAGAACATAGGTACTAGAAAAAAATTTGACTGCCAGAAAAAGTCTCATCCACCAGAAAATCTAGATGTTGTTAGAAAAGTGCACTGCCAACATAAATTTGCAAGTGTCGGAATAATTTGAGGGTTTGCGGTTTTTGTGTTTTTACCGCTGAGCTGCCAAAATAACTATTGTCAATAGTCTGAGGCCCACTATTGGCCATTAAAAGCCTTGGACGTTAGGTTAAATGGGGCCCACATACCTACAAACGTAAGCACCTATTGTACCCTTATTTAATTCACCTCTTTAAACAAAACAACAAAAAATCTAGCACTTTAATTCACCCTTTCTTATTTTTAAAATTTCTAAAACATAAATTTTTTAAAAAAAAAATCAACCTGAAGATTTATTTGTGCCCTTTTTTTCTTGGATTGTGTGCAAGAATCGATACAAGGGTCATATGGGACCCTGTACAAAAAAAAAAAATCATAGAAGCTCCCGATGTTGAAATAGGGAAAATTTATAGTTAAAATTCTTGGAATTGGCATCTCGAATCCAACAACAAGGTCCTTTTTGCATCAAAATGCACTAAAATTGTATCTACCCTCTAGATTTGGAAAAAAAAACCTACTTCAAAACCTCATAGATCTTACCTGAGGAATCTAACTTTCCTGATTGTTCTGAATCCAACGGTGAGGTCCTTTTCATGCCAAAATGCACAAAAAATTTGCACACCTCCAAACTTTGAAAAAAGAGGAAAAGGGGATTTAGATCTGAAGCCTATAACCCTTATTGAAGAAAAAAAATCATAAATTGATAATGGGTTTGTTGAATCCACACTCTGATACCATTTTAGAATTGTGAAAAACATGAGCCACAAGATCAAACAATGAACAAAGACACCTTCCACTTAAGAGATCTATAAATAATATGTGCAATATTCCTCAACAAGAAAAAGCTATAGAATGAACCTCAAGAATCTTCAAGAAAAACAAGAGTCCTCAAAGGTTAGATTTTGAGAGAACAAAAGAGTCTTTAGAGTGATAACGCAATGAGAGTTGATTTCTATATAGAAGCAACCCTAATAATTGCTCACTTCAATTAACATAGAAAAGCACTTAGTTAACTTAATAAAGAACTCCTAATTTTAGCTTAATTGCATGTGAATAAATTATACTAATAATTAATTAAATATTAATTAATTATTAGCTAATGCATGATTAGTCTAACACTTCACAATCTTCTAGCTCAACTTTCTCAATCTTATGGGTTATTTGAATCACATATTTCTTCTTATCCTCTTTTGGTTGGAAAGTTGTACGAGAAAGATCTTAATCTCTCTATAAATAATTCTTCTATTAAACAAAACTTTCTCAACCATATGATCCCTAAACGTGTACCCTTTCACACCAACACCATAGCTAATGAAGATATAGTCAACAACCTTTTCTAATTTGACCCCCTCTCCTCAAGCACGTGAGCATATGCCTTGGAACCAAAAACATGAAGATGTAATGAAGAATTTTTCCTTGACCGATTATCCACAAGAGATAAGATATGAGACATATTAATTAGGTAACAAGCCATAGCAACATATTCTACCTAGAAATTCTATTCCAATTCCACTTTACTAAGCATACACCTAGATATCCTCATTAGCATCTTGTTCACTCTCTCTGTAACTCCATTCCACTAAATTTATATGGATTTTCCTGATATTTCTCTATCACATGATCCTTATAGAATATATCAAATTCTATTAAACAAAACTCACCACCATTATTAGTTCTCAAAAAACTTGATATTCTTACTAGTTTTATTTATGCAAGAGTCTTGAAATCATTAAAATAATTAAATAATTTATATTTACTTTTAAGGAAATGCATCCATGTACTTTTAGATTAATCATTTAAAAATTTACATAATATATTTTTCTATTGATAATTGTTTACAATTATTTTTTTCTCATTCGAGCATCAACATGAGATCAACATAAGACCATTGTGAACACAACCATGAAACTAATACTAGTTCCTTTTGTGTAATCACATTAGAAATAGCCAATGGAATAGCAAGAGTCATAACTTAGAAATTCACTTACTTAGAACATTTTAATCCAACTATGGAAGACCAACAGTTGCAACTTAGAATTCCATCTTATATGTCCCTTTGGGATTCAAACTTGGGTCTCCACACTAAGAATTTAATGATTTAACCAATTAAGCTCAACCCCTTGGATAATAGAAATATTTTGAAATCAGAGCAACATTTATAGGATCAAAAACATC
This sequence comes from Sequoia sempervirens, assembly GCA_007258455.2. Classification (NCBI taxonomy): domain Eukaryota; kingdom Viridiplantae; phylum Streptophyta; class Pinopsida; order Cupressales; family Cupressaceae; genus Sequoia; species Sequoia sempervirens. The sequence continues at coordinate 11,872 of VDFB02012688.1, forward strand.
AAAATGAATTAGATCCAACACCCTAATTTTTTTTGAGAACTTGAGTAAAAAAATTCATGTGGTTTTATTTTCCATGTATGTAATTTTCATAAAAAATAAACTCAAGAACACAATCATTAAACCCTCTACAAGTTTTTTTTTTTAAAGTCCTTAGAACCTTCTCATTATGTGGCTTATCCTTTGGTGACATGTAACATTATTTTTTCCACAAGTAACTTAATATTTGAAACAAGAGAACCCGTAGAAACTTAGTATAAGGAAGCAAGGTGCACAAAAATAGATTACTATACTAATTTTCAAGGAAATGATGTACAAAAAACTTACAATATGATCCAAAATCATTATAGAAAGTAGAGAAATACACTTTTAAATAGATAAAAAAATTATAACACATGACATAATATTTTACATGGAGAAAGCCCCTTTGGGAGACAAACCCCACACTTTAAAACTTGTACAATGTATTATCAAATTTTAAGAGGAAGAAAATACACATGTAATGTAAGTTCTTACATGAGTATTCACCAATAGAAAACTTGAAAGAATTTTAGAAACATTCTAATAACACATATGTATCTACACATTCACTTGTGAAACCACTTCCTCAAGTACCAATTTAAATACCAATTAACGATATGAGAAACCATCAATGGTTTCCAAAACCATGTTAAAAAAATCCCCAAGGGTGGTAACCCATTTGGGCACAATTTTTTATGCCACCCATGAAGATCCCTTCTTATCTACTAAAAATAAACTCAACAACACAATCATTAAACCCTCTACAAGTTTTTTATATTTTTAGGTCCTTAGAATCTTCTCAATTATGTGGCTTATCCTTTGGTGACATGTAACATTATTTTTTCCACAAGTAACTTAATCTTTGAAACAAGAGAACCCATAGAAACTTAGTATAAGGAAGCAAGGTATGCAAAAATAGCTTACTATGCTAATTTTCAAGGAAATGATGTACAAAAAACTTACAATATGATCCAGAATCATTATATAAAGTAGAGAAATACACTTTTAAATAGATAAAAAATTATAACACGACATAATATTTTACATGGAGAAAACCCCTTTGGGAGACAAACCCCACACTTTAAAACTTGTACAATGTCTTATCAAATTTCAAGAGGAATAAAATACATGTGTAATGTAAGTGTTTACATGAGTATTCACCAATAGAAAGCTTGAAATAATTTTAGAAACATTCTAATAACACATATGTATCTAGAAATTCACTTGTGAAACCATTTCCTCAAGTACCAATTTAAATACCAATTAACGATATGAGAAACCATCGATGGTTTTGAAAACCATGTTACAAAAATCCCCAAGGGTGGTAACCTAGCTAGGCACATTTTTTTATGCCACCCATGAATATCCCTTCTCATCTACTAAAACATAGTAAATCATTTATTCACCTATAACCTATAGTTTGGCACACTCAACATGGCATAAAATTCTATGTCAAAATTAGAACCAATATAAAAAATGATAGCTCTTGTCATCTAGCTGGTCATGATTCTTAAGTAACTCCCCCTACTTTTAGCTCTTATGTGTCAGATGATGCCTTCATAAATTTTCATAGAACCCCAAAAAAGGACACTCCAAATCTTCTATATTTATCAACCTTATGTTGACTATTGGTGTAGGTTTTTGTTTTACTAGTGGGTTAATTTGTTTTCCCTTAGTCGTAGGTTTTTCCTACACTTAATTAACCTTTATTAGGATAATAAAGTTAGTCTATTACTAGGAGATAAGTGTGTGGCGTCCCCTTCCTTAAAGGGTGGAACCAATTTCCACTTTTGGTGGCATCCTCCACTTTTTGTGGTCCATCTCCACTTTTTGTGGTTGATTCCTATTGGTTGGATTTTCCACCTACTTCCTCTCCTTAGTTCTACATAAGCTCACTACCTAGCTTGTATTTGCATACTCTTGCATATTCTTGCAATCTTTGCATTGTATCTTTTCATCTTGGAAGCTCATAATGCAATTCTATCACATCAACATTGCATAATCTCTCGAAGTCCTGGTTTGCATTCTTATGTTTTTCCAGTTTATCTTTGTTTTTTTCTTAAAATGTTCCTTAGGTTATTCAATCTATTTCAAATTAGATGTCTTACATAAAGTCTATCACCCCATTTAAAATGAAACGCAAATATTAAATAAAATATTATGAAAAATACTATATAGTTAAAATTTACAAACCTAAAATACACTATAAATTCTATGATGTAATTAATTAATACTATTTTAAAATTCAAAACACATATATCAAATTTTTCGTGTTTTAAATTTAAAAATAAATTTATATTGATTAGTTTCTTTTAAAATATATAATTATAAAATTTTACCCCTTTTTTATTATATAAATTATATTTCATACATAAACCACGACAAGATTTCGAATAAAAGAATTGAAGAATTTTAAATTTATAAGGGTTTTTTGTCCACAATCTAACACTAAATAAAAAATTAAATATTTGTTCCCTGCTCTTTCTTTTTTTTAGTGAAGGAAGCTGAAAATTTTAACTGTTACAAAATATGGTTGTAAGAACATCAACAACATAAAAACTAATACAACATTGAATCAACAACAAGCAAACAACACTGCTGAGGATGCACACTAAAAATATCTTGTTGAATCAAAAATTTGCAAAGCATAGATGTAACAACAGTAGTAAAAATAAACCAAATATAAAGTTGCTTTAGTAGCAACAAAATAGCTATCCCAATAGTAGCAAAACCATCTCATGCAACACTACCTCCAAGTAGCATACCCCTCTATTGTAAAAGCATAATAAAACAACAAACCTATTGATTATAGTGTATGAAGATCTTGCAACATAGAAAAACTGCCAACTAAACACTCTATACAAATCAAGTTATACCATTAGTTGAGAATGCCTAGAAGCTAGTGTTTGAAGTAGTTTGGAATCTTGAAGGAAATGCCTTATTCTTGAGTTGTGTAAGAAAACCTTTATCCCGCCACTTGATAGCCACATTATGAGTGTGTTGATTGATTAAATGGGCTATCCACTTCACTTGGCTTAATAGACTAGAGCGAATGAAATGAGTTTCCATTTCACGGGATGATAAGGACTGAGACAAGGTAGCCAAACATCTAAATTTCCATATGAATTTAATGATAGTAGGAAAAATGAGCAGAAGATCAAGTTATGGTTAGTTGATAAACTAAGAAGAGAATCTTTCCATGTCCAAGGGAAATTGGAAAGGGTAGGTATGAGAGTGAAAATATTTTTCCACAACTATTTACCATGAGAGAAAAACCAAAAGCAATGTATAAAGGATTCAACCCTACCACAAAAGTTTCATGAAGGAGGCAGATAAAGGAATTTTAGGTAGCATCCAACCAGGATTTTCACATGAAGAAGTCGCCATGTGATGAGTTGGGACTAGGCATCAAGTTTAGATTTCCAAATTTGCAAGCTAAGATTGTTCTAGCTGATTCATCCAAGGTTGCAACACCAAATAGAATTAAGTCAACTGGAGAGAGAAAAGTTTGGTATTAGCTGATTATACAAAAAATTAAGATTAAAGGATCTAATACTACATCCATTAAGCCACCTCCAATCCTTGAGAAAGCAAGTGTGACAGCTAGAATAAATAAGAATAGAGAGGCTAGGTGGGACAATTTTTTTTGGATTTCCATCACAACAACCTTGTCTTTGTAGCTTAAGTTGAAGCACAACCTAAGTTGTTGCCATTATTTACATGTGAATCTTGAGTGATCTCATAAATATTTGGATATTTGAATGACTTTTTTGAAGAGGTTTTTAGATTTGAATCTTGGTATCATAGCTAATAGTTTATTATTTTCTTGGATCAAATGATTCCACTAGATTGAGGATGTGGAAAAACTTGATCCATGACTAAATTATTTATCAAACCAAAAAACTTTTATTAAACTAGTTACCAAGCATTCTATGTGCAATTGAGAGTGGTTGATCCATGAGTCTTAAAGTATGAGGCTAATAGAACCTTGTCACTCCATTGCATAGTGTTACATGTTATACCAGTAGTTGATGTCGGAATATGATGTTGAACCAAGCATTTCCAAGGCGAGCTTCCATCCAATTCTCTACTAATCCATTTATCTGAAAGATAGACCCCTTACATGTATGGACCAATGATACCCAAATAACCCTTCTCCTTAGGAAGAATACAGTGAGACCAAGAAGTGGTTCACATACCTTTTTTATTTCCTGATTAAGACCAAATAAATCTTTGAATAAGTTTTGTTAGTTGGTTGTAACATGTTTTAGATGGCAGCCAACAAGAAGATATATGCACATGACTAGCCAAGATGATTTTATTAGCCACCTAAATACACCCAACTAAAGATTGGAAGAAATTTTTCCAAGAAAACAATTCTGATTTGAATTTGTTTAAAAACCATTTCCACGTCCTTCAAAGAAACTCCAATTCCAAATGGAATTCTGAGGTATCTAGATATACATCCATGTTTAATCTCTTTCTATTCCTTTAGAATCCAAAAAGGATGAGGGTTGGGATGTGTCATCTAGAATTTATTTTGCGCATTGCCAATTGAGATCCCAAAACTTCACAAAAAATTCAAGGATATTGTTGGCAACACAAGGGAAAACAACTGAGAGGTGGGGTGAATCAATTGTTTAAGAAATTAAACTTATTAAAGTTATTCTCAAATCTGATAGATAAACATGAAAGCATAAACAATCACCACATCAGAAACACCCATAACACCAAGATTTTTTACGTGGAAACCCTATTAGGGGAAAAACCACAGTGGAGGTTAGTCCACAATATTATACCCTATTAAAAGTATCAAAAATAACAAATGGGGAATGCACATGCATTCAGGTACACTGCCTAGAGCTCATTGCTCAAATACAAAAAAGCTTACTGCCCAAAGAAGACTCACTATCTTACAATCACAATCAGATTACATCCGCAAGATTTTGAACTGAGAAAATAGCATCTGCTAATGCTTGATTACAATTCTAGTTAAGCGCATAACACTTTCATCTGCTCACTCTTTTTCACACTTTACTTCTACCTTTGAATGATGAGAACATTATTTGCACTTTGTACACTAGGCCACACCATATACATCACACAAACAATCAAACATTTATATCTGCAACTCGAGATAACACCATCTTCATGTTGGCTCAACAAAATATAAAATATGTACAAACTGTCCGCCCAAATCAATAAACAATTTTCAATGCAAACCAACCAATGTCAGCCAAAACATAATAAGGACCCAAAATAATATTCTTGAACATGAAACACTGTCAAAAATTATTCCTCGAAGATCCACAACACGCTACAATCACACTATCGGTCATGATCAAGAAAAACACGAACTCACAAAAGAAGATCACCAATTGCAAGCACAACAATCAATGCAGACCAGCAACATAGATAGATAAAAATATAGAAACATCTGCGAGCATTATGATTCACCACAGAAGCATCCCCAACAACTCAAATTACTAGAATCACATCATCTTCTTCCAGGAACACCAACTAAAGCAACAGAACAACTGTTGGAACACAGATACTCATCACTCGATCAAATCTTCATGTGAACCTCTGAAACTTCTAGTGGATAAACTAGATATACTAAAAAAAAAACCCTTTAATCCGCAACCTCTTTTCATCAATATACTTACCTAGCCATCATTTTGAACTTCACTATATCACTGATATCCTACAACTTCTTTTATTACAATTTTCTCAATATCCTCGACATATATAGCCTTAAATACATTAATGCTAATAGTGTTGACATCAATGTCAACCAAATATTAGCAACATCCAACAATCTCCCCCTTTGGAATTGATGGAAACACATGATGTGAAAAACACCATCAACGTAACCTTCTCTTAGCACTTTCTCCCCCTTAGATTTTGACTCTTTTCTCCTTAGCTCTTTCACAATTTTTCACATGAATCTTCTCCCACTTTGACATCAATTAAAAAGATACACATTATTTTACTCCACAAAATCTCTGAACCACATTTCTAAACATCTGACTACTCCCCCTGAGTAGCAGTCACCACAACATCAATCTGGATCACAAGATATGACTATCAAATACACGGATTGATGCAATTCAATGCATCTTAATTCTAATTAGGAGGGGAAATCACCCATAGCTTCCCTCTAAGATACTAAAAATTATCCTTAGGCAATGGCTTGGTAAAGATACCTACAATCTATTCTTTAGTGGGAACATACTCCAATCTGACTTCCTTTTCACTCAACTTCTCTCTCAAAAAGTGAAACTTGATAGATATATGCTTGGTTTTTTAATGCAACATCGGATACTTAGAAATGTTAATTGCACTTGAATTGCCATAGAATATAGCAATCGGTTCAACATACACAATTCTGATATCTTTCAACATCTGCTTCATTCACAATACTTGAGTATAATTATTAGTAGCGATAATGTATTCTACCTCTGCAATAGATAAAGAAATGTCATTTTGCTTCTTCTTAACCATGAAACCATCTTCTTTCCCAAGAAAAATGCACCACCACTAGTACTCATTCTATCATTCACATCTCCTGCCCAATTAGCATCAGTAAAGGCACTCAAATTAATATCATCTTTAGGATACCATAGCCCAAAATCAACTGTCCCCTTCAAGTATCTAAAAATCCTCTTCACAGTTATCACATGAGATTCCTTAGGATTAGCTTGAAATCTTGCAACAATGCATACGACATTCATGATATCAGGTCTGGTTTGAGTTAAATAGAGAAATCCACCAATCATGGATCTGTATCTAGTATAATTTTCTTTAGGAGAATCACCATCTTGTGTCAACTTACATCTGGTTACCATAGGTGTACCAACTGGCCTTGAATCTTCCATACCAAACTTCCTCATAATTTTTTTCACATACTTGGACTAAGATATAAAGATCCCACTATCTAGCTGAGTAATTTGCAATCCTAAAAAGAAAGAATTTCTCCAATCATAGACATTTCAAACTCACTCTAATCTCATTAAAAACTTCATGCACATGCTATCATCTCCAAAAATGATATCATCAAAAAGACTTCCAATAATCAAATCTTTATCATGATCTCGAAATATAAATTCTATTAGTAATGCTTTATTAAATACAAGCTTTAGCAAATACTTTTCAATCTAACGCCTGCTCTTGGGGCTTGTTTAAGTCATACAATTCTTTCTTCAACCAACCTTTAAACCATATCTCTATTCGATTAATTGAAATCAATGTCGGGTTGCTCAATATACACTTCTTCAATTCACCATTTAGAAATGTTGACTTGACATCCATCTGATAAACCTTGTAGTTTTTTTAAGCAGCATAAGCAAGAAATAGTCTCATAGCTTCAATCCTAGTAACAAGGGAAAAAATTTCTTCGAGTTCAATTCCTTCCATCTAAGAATATCCTTTAAATACTAGTCTTGATTTTTTTCTAACAACTTCACCTCGCTCATTTAGTTTGTTTCTAAAGACCCATTTAATTCCAATTACATTTTTATTCTTAGGTCTAGGAACAAGAATCCATGTATCATTCTTTTCAATTTCATGTAGTTCTTCTTTCATTGCTTCAACCCAATGTTTATCTTTGCATACTTCATTGACATTAGTAGGCTCAGTCTTTGAAATTAAACATTATTCTTTTGCAATTTTTCTCCTAGTTTGGACACCTTTGTGCTTATCACCTATAATCTGATCTTCTGAATGATTCAGTCTTACATACCTTGGAGTCTTAGGATGTTCTTGAACTTCATGCTCTTGTGATCTCACTTCTGCACTTCCACTGGTCTCTCCTTCTTGATTTTCCTGATTCACTGGAATGATTTGAACTTGATTTGGAGTCTCAACTTCCTTTCCTTTATCTGAACTATCATTTTGATTGTTTGAATCATATCTACAGGTTCTGGATGGTCTAACTATTTCTTCATCAACCTTGACATTATCACTTTCAATTAATTTCCTCAATAAATTATTAGCACAGTAGACTTTTCTTTTAGTAGGAATAACCTGAAAGATCCCTTCATCACTCCTAGCACCAAACTATATCTTTGTCTCTTTGATATAGCATTTTACTCCCCAAACATTTTGGAAGTATCTAACATTAGGCTTGTAATGAGCCCTGAAACAAGGAGTCTTACCAGTATCACCTTTGACGTGTACCCGGTTGAAAGTGTAGCGATTACTCCACCAGTTTCTCTCCAATAGATATAGGGCACGTTTCCTTCTAGCATCATTGTCCTAGCAACTTCTTGAATTGTCTTATTCTTCCTTTCCACAACTCCATTTTGTTGAAGTGCTTGGTGATAATTGTCTCTTAATCCTATGCTCTTCACAAAAAGAATTGAACTCATGAGAAGTGAACTCACCACCTCTATCCAATCTCAAACATTTAATCTTCAGACCTGTCTCTCTCTCAACCATAGCCTTGAAAATCTTGAATTTCTCAGAGCAGTTTTTTCTCTTAAAGAGAAGTAACCCACATCATTCTAGAATAATCATCAATAAGTAACATGAAATACCTATCTCCTTGTAAACTTCTGATTCTAGGACCACACAAATCAATATGAACAAGCTCCAACACTTTATTTGAGTAATGTTGTTTTCTCTGAAATGAAATTCTAGTTTGCTTCCCTAACTAACATTCCTTTCATATAGTATTAGTAGTCTTGATTAACTTAGGAAGATCTCTCATGGAATGAGTAGAATTTATCTTGATAATATTGTCAAAGTTTACATGACACAATCTCCAATGCCACAAACAACTTTCATCAACTTGAGCAATCAAAAAAAATTTACTAGCAACACTTAGGTGAAAGATATTACCTTTTGTTTTTTGTGCGAGAAACGATGCATTTCGGAGAACTCCCCGATTAGTCTACGCACCATGCTTGATTGGAGGTGTAGCATCCTCTATATTAAATGTCAACGCCAAGAGATTATGCTTCCAAACCTTCCACATATAGAACATCCATCCAGTATTATGCTTACCATCGAGAGAAATGGATCCTCTGCCTGATTACACGGTGTTGTCATTTCCAAATCTTTGTCATTGTCACACCTTCATCAGTGACATAATAACAATTTCTTTGGGCTCGAGGGCTTGTTAAGTTCTTGACTTAGGAACTCTTTGGGACACTATGATGTAAAAATGACCTATCTTATTGCAAGAAAAACATTTAAGAGGAAATTTCCTTTATACTTACCTTCACCTCGGCTTCCTTTTGACAATAAGTGCTTAGAAGCTCCATCGTTTTCCTCTCTTCTTCTTCAATCTCTAGGTATGTGCAAGATCATCATGGAAAAATAGGTATAGAATTGTGAAAAATTCAAAAAATCAAAGTTAGGAAACTTGGCCCGTAAAATTTGAATAAGTTATTTATATTATTTCAAAAATAGGTAAGAATAGAATCTATAACAAATTGAATGTAGTTTCTAAACCATTAGGTTTTTTTTTTTTTTAATAAATCTATTTGGTGAAAATTTGAAATTTCAATGCAGTAGTACTTAAATTTGAGGGGAAAAATAAGAAGTAGGTGATTGTCTGACCACCCTAACCATAATAAAATGATAATATCTTTTATAAGATTTTAGATATAAGTAGATGACTCGTACTTAGATTCTTGATGCATATTTTTTTGTAATTTGTTTCCAAATGTAAATAATTAATTATTATTTTTTTTTATTACAACTTTTTAAAAATATAAAACTTCGTCTGTCGACCACCTTAACTTGGTCAAATTCATGAAATTCATTCTTCTTCTTTTTTAATCCTATAGTATGTAGGCATAGAGATGCTTGACACATGTTTTGGATTCAAAAAATGTCATACCGTTTGAAAGATATAGATGTTTTTCAATCAACATATCAATCAGGACTTTAGTCGTAATTCAAGTAGAAAATAAATAATAATAATTTATTAAATTCAAAGTAAAGCATAATTTATATTGGTGGAAAGCTGAGAATCCCCTTTAAAAACTCTTTTTGTTTCATCAATTTTTGGTTAAAAAAAATTCGTCAGCCACATACCCTACACATACCCATCATATCGCCACTTGTTGGCCCATCGTGATCCTACACATACCCCTCTCTCATCTCTTGCTCATACTTGGACATTTTTCTAGAATAGCTTTCTCCTAGATCATATCTCTACTTATCTTTTCAAGAGATAGTAGCTTTGAATGCAGATTCTATCTTAGGAAGAGATTCACCAAACTCACTTAATTCAAAAGAAGCAAGCTTACCAATCAACATGTCTCTGGCCACATTTGTCACAGTCTGGATCTCCTTAATAGAAACAACTTTATGCTTGTATGCAACAAACAAGGATCTGAGCACTTTAGAAACAATTTCTGATTCTTCCATGTTCCACTAGCACATCTGATACTACACACAAGTTCATTCACTCTCTGCATAAAAAGAAGTAATGTTCTCATCTTCACCCATTCTCAATGTTTCATATTTTCCTTTCAGGCTTTGCATCTTAGAAATCTTCACATGGGTATCACCTTCATACAAAGTTTCCAACTTTTTCCAGATCTCATAAGCAGTCTGCAGATCCATTACATTTTTCATCTCAAAATCAGTCAAAGCACTCAACAATGCTTCCTTAGCTCTAATAATGTACTCAGCTTCTTTAATCTCATTTGGAGTAGAAGGGCCATTCTATGGGATAACATGCATATTCTTTGTAATTTTCCAGTAGGTTTCACCAATGCATCTCAGATGACACTCCATCTGAGTCTTCCACAAAGAATAATTTGTTTCATCAAATCTCAGACTGTCCTTCTTATATGTCGTCATCCTGGATCACCTCAAGCTATTAAACTTCTTCTAAGAAACCTATTCTGATACCAATTGTTGGTAACACAAAGGAAGACAACTGAGAGGGGGTGTGAATTAGTTGTCTCATAAATTAAACTTATTCTCAAATCTGATAGCTAAACATGAAAGCATAAACAATCACCACATCAAAAACACACACAACACCAAGATTTTTTACGTGGAAACCCTATTAGGGGAAAAACCACAGTGGAGGTTAGTCCACAATATTATACCCTGTTAAAATTATAACAAATAACAAATGGGGAATGCACATGCATTCAGGCACACTTCCTAGAGCTCACTACTCAAATACAAAAAGGCTTACTGCCCAAAGAAGACTCGTTGTCTTACAATCACAATCAGATTACATCCGTAAGATTTCAAGCTGAGAAAATAACATTTGCTAATTCCTGATTACAGTTTCGGTTAAGCACATAACACTTTCATCTAGTCACTAATTTTCACACTTTACTTCTACCTTTGAATGTTTAGAACATTATTCACACTTCCAACACACAACCACACCATATACATCACACAGACAATCAAACATTTATATCCGCAACTCAAGATAACACCATCTTCATGTTGGCTCAACAAAATATAAAATGTGTACAAACTGTCGGCCCAAATCAATAAACAATTTTCAATGTGTACCAACCAATGTCAGCCAAAACATAATGAGGACCCAAAATAATATTCTTGAACATGAAACACTTTCAAAAATTATTCCTCAAAGATCCACAACATGCTACAATCACCCTGTCGGTTGTGATCAAGAAAAACATGAACTCACAAAAGAAAATCACCAATCACAAGCACAACAATCAATGCAGACTAGAAACATAGATAGAGCATGATCTAGAAACATACACGAGCATTATGATTCACCATAGAATCATCTGCAACAACTCAAATTACTAGAATCACATCATCTTCTTTCGGGAACACCAACTAAAGCAACAAAACAACTGTCGGAACACAGATATTCATCACTCGATCAAATCTTCATGCGAACCTCTAAAACTTCTGGTGGATAAACTAGATGTAATCGAAAACAAAACCTTTAATCCACAACCTCTTATCATCAATGTATTGAGCTAGCCATCATTATGAACTTCACTACTCCACTGATATCCTACAACTTCTTTTATTACAATTTTTTCAATATCCTCGACATATACAGCCTTAAAGACATTAATGCTAATAGTGTTGACATCAATGACAACCACATATCAGCAACATCCAACAATCCAATAGTTTGTTCAAATCATCAGTAGTATTTTGAATAAAAATCATGCTATCATCAACAAAATAGGAATTGAGAGCAGTTGAGTTACTAGGCAAAGAAATTCCATGTATGAGGTGATTAGATTGGGCATGATGGAGGAGATATCTGAGAGCATTCGCTGTGAAGACATAAAGGAATAAAGTTAGAGGTAAGCCTTTATGTATGGATTTTTGGAGTGAAAATTACGGAGATAGGGCTCCATTGATAGACAATCTAGCATTGGCATCCATGAACAAGATTCTAAAATGAGCCCAAAAATTAGGACCAAATCTAAGCCATTGGAGCATTTCAAGGATAAATATCCATCTTATATGATCATGAGCCTTGTCAAAATTAAGCTTTAAGATCAAAGCATCTTGAGTCATCTGTTGAACCCATTCAAAAATTTCCCAAGCTAAAACCAAATTGTGTAAGATAAATCTACCTCCAAGGAAGCTAGTTTTCTCTAGTCGAATCATATCTTGAGATATGGTTTTTATTCTTTTGGTTGGAGCTTTAGCTATGATCTTGTAGAAAATATTTAGCAAGGTTATGGGTCACCAACCATTAATAGTGTCTCCATGCTTTCCTTTAGGAATAAGTTTGATAATTCCTTGATTAATTATAGCACCAAGGGAACCATTTTTAATACCCTCAAGATAAAAATTATAAAAATCTTCCTTGATATGAAGCCAAAGTGCACAGTAGAACTCAACAATTAAGCCATCCATCAATACACCTTTTTCTAAATCAAAGATATTTATAGCCTCTTCAATCTCATCTAAGGAAATATAGTGATCAAGGATAGTGTTGTAATCATGTTGGATTTTGTTGGAAGTTTAAGGAGATTGTCATTGGTATATTTTTTGGCAACATGAGCATGAGCTTATACAGTGTTGTCATTGATTTAAACATTGTGGCTTGAATAAAAGTCTACATTGAGGTACAATTAGTTGGTGAAGTATGAGTGAGGATGGATATAGTAATCCAACATAGAGATGCAAAGGTTTTGCATAGAGATGTAAAGGTTTTTCTTCAATGCAAAAAAGATATGTTAAATATTTGATCGTCTAGAACGTAGTTTTCAATGTATAAAGCATCGATTTTTTGGTCCGCATTGGTTCACCTTGAGGTATTTTTTATGAGGTTCTAAGGAAATTTCGATACATGTTTTAGGAACTTAAATCCAAATTTTCATGTAGTTATGTCCTCCAATGCAAAAGTTATGGTTGATAGTGTATCAAGTTTGCTAGTGATTGTGTTACCAATATAGGGTACCTATTTGGGATGGTTTTCATTTCACCACAAAAGCATATTTGGTTATGTAGATTTATGAGAGTGTTTACAAGTGTCAAAAGGGTGTTTAATCCAAGTGGCATGTGTTTTGGAGGTTTGTGTGTCAGTTCGTGGATAATCAATTGGTGTATTTTGGTGTTGTCTTACCAATAGTGTTGACCGAACAAGTTTGGGGTCATGTGAAGTTAAAGGAAGTGCTAATCAGTTTTGTGGGAAACATTATAGGTCCATACTAACCTATTTGGATGTATTACAAGTTTTGGTGTTTTCTGAAAAGCGTGTATAGTTTTATCTTGAGCTAACAAGTTTTGTTATGTAGGGTACATCTAATTAGGCCAACCTAATTGATGTTGCAAGTGTTTTTGGATGTAATGTGTATATATATAAGATCATTTTTGGTGTTGTAGAGATGTGATGGGTACTATAGAAAATTTGAGATGTGAATTCCTAAGAAGAGCATGCAAATGTGATGTGAATGTAAAGTAGAGTTAGAGTGGAAGTTGTGTACTATGAAGTGTATTGATGCATTATATTTAGCTCCAGTGGAACTATATGTCCTGCATATTGTAGATGCATTATTAGAAATTCAAATCTTGGAAGTGAGAAACTCCTCTTCTCTATTTTCTCTTATTCTATGATGATGAGTCCAAAAGTTAGTGAGTCATTATGTAATATGTTATGACTAGTTATAATATATGTGAGCTAATCCTCACCGTGGTTTTTCCCTTTTTTGGTTTTCCATGTAAAAATATGGTGTTCATGTGTTATGTGCTTTGGTGATTGCTTTCATGACTTCTTTCCTTACCACAATTTGAATATGATGTGTAGAATGAATGTTTAAATGTTGAATTGGTTTCAAGGAATACTAATTCACCCCCCTCTCAGTATTCCAGGTGTTCAAAAATTGGTATCAAATCTTGGTTCCTTCAATTGGCTTGATCGCTAAGGTAGATATTGGAGTTGAACACATGGCTACTAGGAGATAGCATAGCTCTCTAGAAGAAATTCCTATTGTAGGATTTATTGAAGAAGATTGCATTGTTGATATGGAAGGAGAACTCAAATCTTATCTAGATGATTTGGATAAAGTAGAATCTAAGAATAGAGATCTAAGAAAGGATCTTAGTGATGTGGATGAATTCATTAAGATATTGAGATAGGAACTCAAGAAAGATATAGAGAGGATCAAAGATCTCAAGCAATCAAAGAGATAATTCCTATCCGGAAATTGCAGATTGAAGAAATTAAAAGAGTTGAAGACTTCCTAAATGCTAAATTGAAAGGAAAATCTGAAGAATGCTCAAAGCTTGAAGAAGAAGTTGTAACCTTAAAATTATATTTTGAGAAAAAAAAGATTCAAGAAGAGTATTGTAATTCTTAATTTGAGATGATTGTAAATCATAAGGGATCTAGCAACAAAGAAGGATTAGGATTTGAGAAAGGTGAAAGCTCAAATACAAATCAAACTTCAAACAAGGTTGGAAAGAAGAATGACAAAGAGAGCAACTTCAAAAACGTCTAGAACCAAAAGAGTTAATTCAAAAGACCACCAATCAAACAACCAAATGTGTAAAGGTACCATATTTTAATGGTTTTGTTATTCTTGCAATAAATTTGGACATAAGGCTAAATAATGTAGAAGAAAAATGAATCAGAATGTTCAATCTTTTCTCATTCGGTGTTTTACAAGTAATAGATTTGGTCACGAGGCTAGAGTGACTGTAGAAATTAGATGATGAATGACTACAATAATGGCATGATGTTTTAATCTTTCAATGGCTACTATTATGAATGCAATGGATTTGGGCATAAATCTAATCAATGCATATCTAGAGTAAGTGGAAATAAGCTTGTTCAAAATGTCAAATGCTACAAATGCAATAAGTTATGATACATTGCAAAATTTTGCAAAAGCAAGAATGTAAAGGTTCATATGATAAAGAAGAATGATCCAATGAAAAAAATTTATCTAGTAGAGTTGAAGAAAGAGATGAATAAGATCTAGAAAAAGAAAGAGGAGAATGAGGTTAAGGATGAGTCTGTGTTAGCTTCTGGTGTAGATGTTGCCTCTAGAAACTAAATGAAAAGCTTTGGCTCAAGGAGAGTTTTAATACAAAATTTTTAAGCCCCTTCCAAAGATATTGTGTTGATTCCTTCAAAATGTGGGTATTAGGTATAGGTTGATATGCTTGACCTATTAGTGAAAAAACTAGTGGAAAATATCAAGATGCAGAAATTTGTGGAGCAATTGAAGCTGAATATGTATTACAGTTAGGGTTTATCAACTTTTTTGCCTAACTTCAAATCAAGAATTCAATGTGAATTAGATTATCCAAAAGTTTTTATAAGTGATTTCACTTTTGATCTAAGTCATTTGTAAATGATCATTCGAGGAGAGAAGAGAAGTCAAGAAGTGAAGTGAAGCATTTTAGAATTCTTTTGCATGAAACCCTAATAGGCAACAATCAAACAATATTTATAGTTTCTATTTTCCCTAGTTTTTGAAGTACTTTCACTGTGTTGAAAAATGTATACCCCACAAGTTGTTGAGGTTTTGGATCGACCTCATCCAAAGTTCAAACAACACCCTAATAATTCAATGATGACTGATCCAAATGGTTCATTTTTTAGTATTCTTTATGGTGTGTTACATACATAAGATGTAAGGATTTACATACATGTTATGTTGGAAGAGTGAAATCACTCAAATTTGGGTGATGTGTGGTTTAATAAACTCATCAAAGTTCAATTTGAACTAAAACCTAAGTTTGAGAGTTTGACAGATAAGAAGCTCGACATCTAGAACAATTTCCCTATCTTTTGCTATGTGAATGAGTGGATTAGATAAACTTTGAGTAGGATTCATGGCAGGTTTATGTTGTTGGATATTCCACATATAATTAATAAGGAGGCTATTAGGGGTGTTATGGGATTATGCTTGATTGGACCAGTTCTAACACTCAAATTAGTGAAGAATGAAATGGTAATGGAGTTAACATGTACAAAATATGATAAGAGAGACCTGACTATCAAGGACATTAAAGACCTTGCAATAAAATATGCATCAATGGTGATAGGGTACAAAATATATTTTACAAACAGAGAGAACTTTGTTTCTACTACTGCCATCAACACTACATATGAGATGGTAAAGAAATGTGTTGATTATGATTTGTGTGAGTTTTTAAGGGAACAACTCTTGGAGAATTTGTAGAAGACCAAGGACTCTCGGTACCCCTTCAAGTTTGGTACCTTGATCATTTTTTTACTATTTTACTTTCTTAATGAGGTTCTTGGAAATAGGAACATAGTATGGTTGAAAGAAAGACCAACGGCTACTCAAATCAAAGACTATCTGATGAGATTAGGTAATGAAGAATCATAGAAGAAATCATTATGGGGATTCTTTAAAACTTTCCAAGAGAATATGAAATCCAAAGAAATGATTTATAAGAGAGTAGTAGAAAAATATAAAAATGGCATTATCTTCATGGCAAGTAAGAATTGTTGCATAATGGAGGCTTTTAAGCCTAGAACTATGTGGATCCCAGAAATGGGATATGAAGTTGTTGAGGATGTAAATTTTGGTCTATCTAACCATATTCTTAACAAGCCTAGAGACACCACTGGGGAAATATTTGGGACATATGAGGAGAATTCCAGTGTTGTACACATGCAGTAGAGGAAAAAAATTAAAGAAAATTATTGAGAAGATGACTACATAGGTTGCATAGATGATGGGTCTATCAAAGGACCAAGTGGAAAAATCCAAAAGCATGTCTAGCTCTCTAGGAGGTGCATACAGTATAAGAAGATCTAGTATAACATCTACCCCCTCTCTGATTTCCCCCAAGTCTTTTGGGATTATACCCTCTATTAGTGGAACAAGGAGAAAGGATTCAACTAGTACTCTAGATAAACATCAAAGTGAACCTATGAAGGGAAAGAGTGTTCTGATGAAGTAGTAAGGAGCCCCACAAAAGAGAATAGTAAAGGAAAAGGCAACAAGAGAAATAAACATGAGTGTTGATGAAGAAGAAGAAGAAGAACCTTTCATAAGAAAAATAAAATATGGAGTATCACTATAAGAGTTGGTATAGAATAACTCTACACCATGCAATATTTGGCTAAAGATTATAGCCACACAAGATCTAGGAACTTCATGAACTTGCACAAGAGAGATCAATATGCAATGCTCAATATTGCAATGGAATTGATTATCCAAGAATATGTTATACAATATATGATGATGTATGAGGCTACCTGGTTATATAGCCAAGGTGAGACATAGGATTAAACAAGATTATGACAAGTGTCTTAATCCTATTTCATGTGACAACTTATCACAACTACCTTGGACACATGTGTTATAATTCAAAATATAAGATAAGATCTAATGACAACTAACACCTTCTAGAAATATCCCTCCTAGGACTTAATTAAACTTAACATGCAAATAAGTCCCCTAAGTCCCCTAGTAATTAATTGACTATGTACAGGACTTTATTTATACCAACACCCCCCTTAAGTGCAATTGATGGAGTAGTTTATTACTATGCAAATGACACAAAGATGGGTCCTGGCTACGAGGCCATTTTAGGTACCCATGTATAAATGCAAATGCAATCTCTCACAAATGGAGAAAAGGAGAAAACCAAGTGGGACAAAACTCCTCTCCAAAAGAGAGATAGAAAAACAAAATGATCTCAATGATGAATTAGAAAGACAAAACCCCATACAAGGAAAAAGCCCCCCATAAGAGAGAAGAAGAAGAGAGACCATGCAACCCCCCCTCAATGTAGAGTCTCCTACAATGATGGTAGAAGCTTGAGATTAAATGTTGAAGATGATACAAAAGCGTCGAAAAACATTCCTCCCCTTAGGAAGAAAAAAAACCAAGATGGTATGCAAAATGTGTGATGTCTCTGAAGAATTCTCAAGTTTCTTTGTGTCAATGTTGAAAGTTGTAATACTCTAAACAAGAATTCTAGGCCACACTATCAAAGAAGACTATTGATGCCAAAAATTGACAAGGTAAAAGCCTTATGGGAAACTCAGTTAATGGGGGGACCAATTGCACTAAACGAAGTGACCTCCATATTTTTAAAGAAGTCAACTTATTTTGTATTTGGGGGGTTTAAAATGGGAAATGGAATTAGATATAAAAAATAAAGAATAATCTAAGGTGATGTGCCAAGAGTTAGGTAGTGTGCATGGAAAACCTTCCTTTCGAATATTTGAGGGCACATTCAGTAATCTACATGTCCCGAAATAATAGAAATAATAGATGAAACCCAAATAATCTATTCAATAACATAAAATAACTCCCATACACATTTACTGAAAACAAGAGTCCAAGACATGGTCTAAATCAACAAACTTATATTGAAATTATAGAAGTTCTACAAATAAACTAGTCAGTACAATAATGGTACAATATAGTGTTTTGTCAAATAGATAAGAAACAAAAAGGCTGAACAAAAATGTCACAGACTGTGAGTCTTAATGCAATAATAAAAAAAATACAAAAGGCCTGGTGTCTTTCTACAATTTTTTGTGTATACTCCGAACTCATTTTCAAAACGAAGAAGCAATATTTATAGGGAAAACATCCCACCACCTGAAATCTAATAACATAAAAGAATCCCTTAGTATGAGCAATGATGAATAGAACAATGATTTCCATAGGTTGTTGCAACAAAAAAGATTCTAAAAAATGGAATGCAGTCACCTTCAAACCAGATGCGTCCCCTGTGAATGATGGTTGTGGTCTCAGTATAGAAGCAACATAATTTTGTGTAGACATGTGTTGCTCACACATGAAGTTAGTTAGGAAACATGTCGATAAGTCAGGGCCTATTGTAGGTTCTTCCCTCCTTATGATGAAAACCCCCACAAAGAAGACACATGGAGAAGTCTTCGCTGTTGGAGTTGATTGTGGGGTCTGCCAAAAAGTGTGTGTAGACCGATGCTACATGGCAAGTGAACGGGGCTTGTAGGAAAGTGAAAGGAAGTAAGCATTTGAAGGCCTATGTTGCTGACACGTGGAAGCATGGCAGGGCACACCAAAGAAACAAAGGAGAGAATCCTTGCTAGGAGTGCTTGGAGGACATGTGACAATAGTTGGGTGAAGCTTTTCAAAAAAGGGGACCCAAGAATATTCAAATGTATAGATGTGGGCCAGACTTTGCAAAATAATCTACCTGAAGGGAGCTTGAGGTATTTTATATCCACAAATTTTGGCGACTACTAGAGGTGTTTCACCTATAAAACAAGGAACCCAAAATTTATGGTGTGAAGACCAAAGCCTTGTCCATTGGGTGACAAAGTTATAGCTTGGAGAGAGTAGTTTGCAGAGGCAACCAATCAACCTCAATTGGCATTGATATGGTGTGTAGATTCTTTTGTGCCTCATGCAAATCGATCACTTCTTTAAATGGCAGCTTCATGGATATCCTAGCCCCAGACTCAAGCTGAAAAAGTAGTTGCACT
Source organism: Sequoia sempervirens (assembly GCA_007258455.2). NCBI lineage: Eukaryota > Viridiplantae > Streptophyta > Pinopsida > Cupressales > Cupressaceae > Sequoia > Sequoia sempervirens. The sequence continues at coordinate 31,787 of VDFB02012688.1, forward strand.
ATCTGATGAGTGACGCCCTCAATATCCTCAATAATAGGGGGTTGAGTAAAGCTCTAAAAATTGGATATTTCCTGCTGCTTCTCATCAATTTTTTCTATGATCTGCTCTGTTGTGGCCACCAAATCATCGGAAAGAAATGGGGAGGGTAAGCCCATCTAAGTCAACTGAGAGAAATTTTTCCATATGTTGTTCATAGTTAAACCTAGTATTATTAAGAAATCACTAGCATGGAGGATGGCTCCATGGCAAAAGATAAATTCTTTTGTTGTCTTGGCAAATGATCTTCGATCTTCAATCCTTGCATTGACTAGGTCCTTGAATGGCACTATGTACAAATTTTTTAGCAACTTTTCTACCTCGAGAACCCTTTTCACAATGAACTGTGGGAATTTCTCAATCATTTTGCAAACCTCCCTGCTCAAACTTGTTGCTTCTACCATGAACTAAAGCGTCGGTTGTAGAGTCAAACAAAAAGCCTTGACCTTTCCCCAGTATAAGATGTATAATTGTTAAGCCACTAGAAGGAGGTCCGACTCAACAGCAAGGGGTTGGGGAAGATTCTTCAAAAGACCAATCTTCACATCCTTCAAACCAACATCCTACGTCAGTTCTGCAATTCTTTTGTCTACAATGGAGAGTTGCTCCTACAGGGTCTTCAACTCGGTGAGCCATTTTCCCTCAGCCTCGCCTCTATTTGTTGATTCTCTTTCAAGGGAAAGATTCACCTCCTGGATTTTCTTCTCAAATTGAGCCTATCAGCCCTAGAATTCCATGTCCTTTTGTTGCATCCTTTGCTCTAATTGAGTGTGTTGATGTTGAAACTCCTCATTCTTTTGTTGCATCTCCTCTTTCGCTCGAGCCAACTAGTCTTGTAATTCTTTTTTTTTTGTTGTAGTTCAGAAACTAGATTGGGATCATAGGATTGGAACATTGCAAGTTCCTCCCAAAGTTTAGCCTTCTCTATATGTGCTTATTGTGACAAGCGTGCAATTTTTCCATCCCTTGCTTTGTCCTTCTTCAGTAGGACCTCAATTCTCTCCTTGACAGTTTTCAGCTCTTCTTCCTTCTTCTTCAGTTGGCGACCAGACTTGAGAAATTCAGTGGTCATCACTTGCTATGTCTGCTCCATGAGCTCAACTTTATCATGCGACTGAGCTATGCTTAGATCGAGTCCCATAGCATGGATGGTGTAGTCCTCGGGTCGTATATCCCCTTGTGGTTTGATGATGATTGGATACATAGTTGCAAAATGCAACAACTGTTGAACCTCATTAAAAAGGGTTTGCAACTTTGGCTCAGCTAACCTTTTAGCATCTTTTTCCCTTTACTTCTGGAGCCTGAGAGCCTGTGCTTTTTTTTTTATCGCCCTTTGACAAAAATTTGTTGACAACCTAATCAGCTTGCCCGCGAAGGGTGCACGACAAGGAAGAGAAAAAGGGAACAAGAGAGTAGTGGTTCCAACCAATTTATTCTTTGAAATAGATACTATTACTGGGGAAAATGGGGGAATATGCCAAGGCTCAATCCGTGAAGCAACGAAAGGACATAAAGAGAAGTGATGGTGGTAGTGGAATCATAGCAGCTTCCATCTATTGGGTGAACTAGGTCGAGGTTGATAAAATAGTAGCAAAAGGGGTAGCAATGGTAGCTACAGATTGGATTCTAATGAATGGTGGAATAGACCATGGAGGAGTAAAGGTTGATTGTACAACTCAGGAGAATTGGGAGAAACCTCCCACGACCATTGCAACAGAAGCAAACAAAGTAGGGCCAACACTTGTGGTGACGGGTGATGCAGAGACAGCGGAAGAAACCAAATATTGTGAATCAAGAAAAGGGAGAGAAAGATACATGTGGTGCAAATGATTGTAATCCCTAGCTCGTTGCTAGCTCCTAGCTTGTTGCAGGCTCCTAGGAACCCTCTGCAAAAGTTGTGTTTTTGTGCTACCTTTTGTTGGGTGGGGAATCGTCCACCTCTATGGCCTCCAACTTTTTTTTTTGGGTTATTTTGGGTCTTTTCAAGGCACAAGTGAAAATTTGTGAGGCTCCCAAACATAATACATTCACCCACACATTTGAAGAGGCCTTGCTAGGCTACTTTGTTGCTTGTTCAATTTTATGTGTTAGGGCCGTCTACACTTCCTTTTCCTTCTCCTTCAACTTCCCTATATACTTTCTAGCCTCCTCTGGGTCTACATCCTCATCACCACTTGTGTCAATATCATCATGCACTATGTTCCACAAAGTATCAAATCTATCATCCATCTCTACATCCTGGTAAGGGGTATCAGGGCACTGGATCTCTTGACGGTAAATCCATAAATTCTTAATCCTTTTCTCTCTCCTGTTAAAATTTTTGACCAAATCATCATGAAGGGTCACCCCCATTTGGGGCTTCTGATTATACTTTGCTGAAGAGAAATAGAAACTAAGCCATGGCGGCCTCCTATCCTTTGTAGGAATGTGAACCAAGTCCACAAATAGGTCATCCTACTCTAACAAGGGATTATTTCACTTTTTGCAATAAGGTCAGGGGTTGTGAGTTACCTTGATGAATGGGTTTGGTAAGTCATTGTTAGGGTTGTATTGCCATATGTCATAAATCAATACTAGCCCCCGATGTGCCAACTTTACTTCTAGCAGCTTATGCGTTTGCTTCCTTGACATTACCACCATCTTGAAAGTCATAGGGCAAAATAAAAATCCTTTCTTTCCCTTTCCTCCACAAAAGTTATAGTCAATAATTGATACTTGGCAGAACACCTCAAGGGGCAACACCCTGTCCGTGACAGATTCTGAGAGTCAGAATGGCTTCTCGATAAAGCCACGCATTCGAATGACTGTGAAATCCTTCCCAAGAAACTAGTTGCATTTAGGAGTGAAACTCTACATCCACCCTATTTTCTCTGCAGTGAGTCGATAAAGATTGCCATCTTCACTAAGGTCCTGCAGAATCAAAGTCAAGAAATACTCTAAGAATGCATAATAATCATATGTTGGAGAAAGGAGGGGAGTCCGCGTAGAAACTAGCTTTCAAGCTCCTTTCTCATCAAAAATAGATAGCCTCATCCATTGATTGAAAAAGTTAGGGTTATGATGTAAAAACATATAAGCAAGGATAGAAGGAAACCTGAACTTGTGTTGTGTTATGTACTCCTTGATTTGGCTCAGTACTTACCCAACAATGACTTCTGCAAAGTCATACCAGAATAAGGAATGTTGCCTATGCAACTGAAACCCCAGACCCAGTTGAAACTCCTGAACATACCTAACTATGTCCAGGCCACAAACAAAATCCATCATTAAGAAGGCATCATGCATATCTACGAGAAAGCATTGTGCACTACTGGGATCTATGGTGGCTTTTTAATATCTTCCTTGGGCCTTTTAGTTTCCTTTTTATAAAAATATAGAGCAAGGTCTTTGCCTCTCCAATATTTGTCTCCTTTATCTAGAGTGAATGACTCCATCTTTTCTACTCTAGAGCCCCTTCTAATAGGGATGCATAGCATATCCCAAATAGCTTCCACATTGATGTTAACCCTTAGCTCTCAGCCTTCAATGGCATCAGTACTTGGGTTAAAATTCATAATGCCCATGTGGACTAGTTCGAGGCAATGATGCACAAAGGGAACCATATACTATGGAAGCCTGTTGAACCATTTCTTGTACGCCAAAGAATCCTGGTCACTATTATTCTTCATTCTCTCATAGGCCACCTCCCTAAGAGTCTTAGGGTTCTTTCCAAGGATGGGATCATGAATTTTATCCCATTCTTCCATTATCTGGGACTGGTCCCTATGAGTCTTCTACTTTTCCATGACCTGTGTGTGAATCTACTTTAGCTTCTCTGGTATCCCAGGTGAAGAGTAAGAGGTTTCATAAAAAATGTTGGTTACTGGTACTATTCACATGGCATCAAACAAGCTTTGGGTTGCCTCAACTTATGCTTCCATATGAGGATTTTCAGCCATTTCAGGGTACTTGTGGACTTCTATGATGTTCAAATCTTCTGCAATTCACTTTGGCTCTTCAGCAATTTTGCACTCAAAACTCTTTGCACTGGATAGCATACTCAAGAAGCTTTTCACAATGTTAGTCTTCCGCATGCAATACTTAGCTATTTCTTTCTTGGAGTGGTAGACAATGGTTTCCTTTTAGCATTAAATTTAGCATGTACCATCAACTCCTTTGCTCATACGAAATGAATTTCTTGCCATTTTGAAATGACAAGAATTCATAATGACAATTAGTAATCATGTCCTATGGCATGAGTTCCTAGGAAATTGAGTTGGTGATTGAAGGCATATTAAACCTTCCACATGCTTGGAAATTAATATCTTTAAAAGAATGATTAAGCTAAAGATTCAATTAGTACTCGAAAATATTTGAGTTCATCCTGGGAAACTAAAAAATGCCTGCAACATGACACATCAGCACCTGACCATATAGACAATCACTTGGGATTGCCACCAATTTGTGCTATGTAATTACCTCTTCTTAATTTCATGCCCAGCAATTCGTACATGGAAAACACAACTGGGTGGGAAATTTGAGCCAAATCTTAGTGGGATTTTTGAATTAGTACTCAATTAGCATCATGCTTATGGCATGTAGATACCTCAGATATTTCTATAAATAGACTCTAAGACATTAGCAAAATCACACTTAGCAATTGGTAAGAATTGGTATTTGGCAGTCAGGTAGAATTAGCATTAGGCAGTTGGGTAGAACTAGCATCATGAATACTTTGATTAGGCTAGTTAGCAATAAGTCATAGACAACTTTCTTAGGTGAAATGTCTAATAGGCGCTTGAAGAAAATGATGAAAAAAAAGCATTCATTGGCTATTATAGCAATGAATTGGGTGTTGGGTCAGGACTGTGTAGAGTATGAAGATAAGTATAGAGTCAGTATTGACATCTACTCTCACTTTGTTGCGTCTTTGCTTGATATACAGGTTCCTAAGCAAATGATTTTCTGTCTAACACTAGAAATCTTCCTAAAGTACTACCTTGGCAGTATTGAAGAAGTGGTGGCGAATGCGGTGTATGGCCTGGGTCTTCCTACGACGAGCAACCTTCACAAACATATTGAAGAAGATGCAGTGGTACCATGGGTGCCATTTCTGAGTGGGTTCCACATTCTGAGGCATGAAGAGCATTGTCAAAGGGTTACTTGCACCTGCCACTTCTTGCTCCGCTACTACAATATGGTGTTGTTCTAAAGCATTGACTGGTAAACTGACTTCAGGAACTTGGTGTTTCCTCCACCACTCACCATTGTTGTTATCGACGCCGCTACTATTGTTAATAATTGTGTTGCTCCTATTAATGATCATACTAATGAATTTGTTCCAGATGTTGTTGCTGATGACACTCCTACCTAAAGATGAACTCCCTTTCCCTATTTTAAGAATCCTTTTGTTTTTGTATATACACCTCAAAAGGATTTCAACATATACATTTATATATATATGAAAAAAAAACTGCATAATATAGAGATATACTTTAAAATTATGACCTCATAGCCATTTTCGAGGTGTATTAGTGAAGTATATAATTCCATATATAATGAATATACAACTTTTATCAAATTGCTTGTCTCTTTTGCTTCTTACACTTCTGCATTATGGGTTCCTTTTATTTCTCTACTTCTTTGAGTACCTTCTCAATTTTGCATATGGGTTCCTTTCTTTGCTTCTACATTAATGGGTTTCATGGAAAGACCGAACGAATAAAAACACGAAAGAAAATAATTACAATACTTACATATTTACACCGGTAGAATAATTAAGGAAGCTTAATTAAACAATTTAAGGTGGATTCTGTTAACTGGAATCCCCAATGCTTCTTTCTCCATATTTTCTAATTCGAATGTGTTATGTTGCTTGCATTGAATTATTCTAAAAGTGCCTTCCCATAGACTGTTGAATTTCCCGTGTTGGCTAGGATTTGCTGCCCTTTCATTGAACTTTAGTACTAGGTCTCCGCATTTCAGACCCTAGTTCGAGGATTTCTTATCAAACCATCTCTTAACCACCTACTGGTGATTGGACATGGCTGTCAGAGTTTTTCCTCTTTTTTCTTGTACTTCTAGTAACTTAGCCAACCGAATCTCCATGGCTCCCTTTTCTTCAACCTCTAGGGATTTGAGCAAGTGTAGTACATAAATCTCCATGGAGATGGGCAATAGCGCTTATTTCCCATACACTAGCTCATACGACGAAGTCTTGAGGACTTGCTTAGGAGTTATGCGGTCTACCCAAAGAATTTCCCAAAGGTTCTTATGCCACTCTCTCTGATGTTTCAACCCAATCCTTTTGATGAGTCAGACTAAATTTTGATTAGTCAACTTAGCTAGACCATTTCCCTTCAGTTAATAGTTTGAAGACGTCTTTAAGAATATTCCATGCATGGGTGTGAATTGGCATACCTTAGAACCAAGGAAAACCTTAACATTGTCAGAGAAAATGGTCTTTGGCAGGACAAATCTCATTACTAGTCCCTCAAGGAAGTCCACAATCTCTACCTTTGTTGCAATCTTAAAGGGCATGGCCTCAGTCCATCCGATAAAGTAGTAAGTGGTCATGAGGATCCATTTTTTTCCTGTGCTAGAGGTGGGATTAATCATCCCAATAAAATCAAGGCCCCATTGTGTGAAGGGGTCATCAACCACTATCAGATTGAGAGGCATTACAAAAAATTTCCTCCATCCTATGAAGAATTGGCATTCCTTGCAGGCTTTCACCAAAGAGTATGAGTCATTGAATAGCATAGGCTAGAATTATCTGGCACACATGATTTTGATGATAGTGGTTTTTGTGAAGAAATGTCCACCTATGGGACTGTTGTGGAAAGTGTCAAGAATTTTCTTCACTTTCTCTTTGGTGACACACCGTAGTAGAATGCCATTGAAGTTCCTTTTGAAAAGGACTCCTTCAATGAATGCATATCTACTATTCTGAAGTCTATAGAATCTTCTCTTCTAAGAAGTAAGGCCCATAGGATATTTTTTGGTATGCATGAATCTTACTTTGTCTACTAGCCAGCAGCCTTTGGGATCAAATTCATTTGTTAAAACCAGCTCGAGATGCTCTTCTTCAGCTGCCATTTCTTTGTCATGCACCAAATATTTGCAAAATCCTCTTCCTCAGATGGTCTTTGTAGGATTGACCTCAATCTCATATTCAAGGATCTTAGTGATCTAATTGGCCTTTTTTCGGTGATTTCTCCTTCAATGATATACTCACACACACTGGAATGTGCAACATAAAGCACCACCTTGTTCCAAGACATGAGATGTTAGAACTTCTTGAGTCCCTTAACAATGGTGAATGTTTGCTTTTCAACAAAGTTGTAATTTTTCTCATAGTCTTTTAATGTCCGAGAATGAAATGCTATCGTATGTTCTCCCTTTCCTTCATCATCCTTTTGGGTCAAAATAGTAGTGATGCTTAATTTTCTACTGAATACATACATTATGAAGTCCTTCGACAGGTCTTGATTTACTAGCATAGGAGTTGAATAAATAGCATCCTTAACCTTCTCAAAGGCTTCTCTAGCTTCCTTTTTCCATTTGAATAGTTGATCCTTTTTTAGCTTCAAGGTGATAGGTCTAATTAGTCCTACAAAATAAGAAATTATTTTTCTCACAAAATTTACCTTTCCCAAGAAGGACTGAACTCCTTTCTTGTTGATAGGTAGGGGAAGTTCCCTAATTTCCTTCACCCACTCAGGATCGATTGCAATTCCTTCTTTGGAAACTACATGTCCCAATAGTTTTCCTTGCGGTACTTTGAAGACACATTTTTTTGGGTTCTTGGATACCCTGAACTCCTAGCATTTCTTGAAAACCATTTCTAGGTGATCAAAGTGATCATCCTTAGATTTAGAGAATACACTCAGATCATCCAAATAGATTAAGATAATCTTGTTGATCAATTCTCTGAAAGCAATATCCATTGCTCACTGGAAGGTGGCTCCCGCATTTGAGAGGCCGAAAGGAATTTTTGCATAGCAAATGTTCCCCACTTAGTAGTGAATGCCATTTTGTGTCGGTCCTCCTCTTTTACTTGGATCTAGTTTTAACCAAAGAAACCATCTAGTAGGGAAAACATCTCTGATCCAACCACTATTTGTAAGATAGATTCCATAGAAGGCAAGGGGTAGTGTTCCTTTAGGGAGGCTATGTTCAGGTCCCAAAAGTCAACACATTGGCAGATGTCTCCATTCTTCTTTCAGACTGGAACCAGGTTGGATACCCATGTGTTTGCTTGATCAAGAAGATGATCTAGGACTGAATTAGCTTTATCATCTTATGCATTAGTGCCTCAATCTTGGGGTTCACTGGCCTCTACTTTTGGTGGACGGTTTTTGCACCTTTTGTCAGCTCTATAGTGTGTTGGATGATTTTGGGATCGTATCCCTTGAGGTCATCATATGACCAAGCCACTACTCCTTCATAATTCTCATATAAATGGATGAGCCTCTCTTTATCATGATACGAGACATCCTTCTCGACTTTAAGCTTCCTTCCATCTTGACCTGAAGATCTCCATAGTCGCTTTTGTCCACTACAAACTTCCTTTTGTCATTCCTTGCATCATCACAATCAAATAGGTTTTTGAGATTGACCAGTCCCTTTGGAATCTTGTTTGACTTCAATTGAATGATTTTTCTGTCATACGCCTCAAAAATCTTCAATTGGAGTTGCTCGGCAAACTCTCTCGACTACTGGATGAATGAGGCAATGTGCTCATCACTTTCAAACACTTGCCAGCTCTAATCATTATCAAGAATTACAGGTCAGACGATCACTCACACAAAGTGTTTTTATGAATTATGTTGGAAGCATGATCAAACTAAGATCTGATGGTTTCCATATAATCCACATCTACATTTCACTCTTGGGGCACTGTCTAGATATTGAAGGCTACAAAACCCTCAATCAGGTCCCAAACCTGATGTCTATAGGATCTCATGTGGAAATTATTTGTAGTGAAGACCCCTCAGACTTGATTTACGATTAGCTCTGAGTATCCAAATTCCATTATTTCTTTGATGCCCATCCACTCTGCGAGGCTTAAACCTTGCACTAGGCCTTCATATTCAGCTTCATTGTTCGAACAAGCAAACTAGAAGTGAAAAGGTCTAAGTGTCTTCTCATTAGATGGGGATGTCAAACATATCCCAACTCCTACACTGACCTTGCATCTTGCTCCATCAAAATACAGTTTCCATAGTTCTAAAGATGGACCATTCTTGGATTCCTTCATGACCTTTGGGATCACTTGATCTTCATCATAGATGGCATAAGTTCCCAATCTAATGGCACGATAATTTCTAAAAGGATCAGTGTCTATATATTCACTCAAGAGGACCTCTTCTTCATCGGTCTAGTCTTTGATCACCTCTTCATCCTCTAGCAGCTTGGGACAATACATTTCCTTTTTGGTGATAGAGGTATGAGCAGCCTCAAAGTTGATCATAGCTTCATTGGCCACATGTTCTAAATGCATAGCTCCGGATACCATCTTCATTTTAGCTTCATGCTTGGTCCTGAGGATCAAGTGTGACCAATCTAAGGAAAGGTACCTGCCTATTTTGGAAGTGAATTCCTGGGATAAGCGAAGGCTAAACATGGGGGAATGTGTATGATCATAGTATCTTGCAGAACTGTGATTCTAGGGCAGGAGAACAGAGTCAAGGGGAGGTACTTGATGACACCTACAATTTCAACTTTTTTCCCATCAAGCTACATAACCCCTCTATTTAAAGGTTCATAGCTAAGTCCTAAGGCTTCAACTATTTGTTTGGGAATGACTGTAGTGCTAGTGTCAGAGTCAATCATGGCATTGTGTAATAATTTATTCCCCGTGCAATAAGAGTTAGGAAGAATGGTTTTCGTTTTGGCTTACCTTTAACTTTAGTAGAGGCTTCCCCTATACTATTTGTGAGAACTTTGGTTGGAGGTGAAGAATCAATGACCTTTCCTCTAAATGATTTCTCTATTAGCTCAGTGTTAACATCTTCTTGGAGGGCCTTCTACAATATTGACTTATGCTCTGGAATAGCTAAGATATCCCAGAGGGATAAATTAGTAGAGAATTTATTCAATTGTTCCACGACATTGAATGGTAATGGATTTAAAGACTTTTGTTCCTTGTGCTTTGTTATAACAATCTCCTTGTGGAGCTGAGATTATTGTGCAATCGCAGGGGTACTAGGAGCTGGGTCTGAAACACCTTTAGGCTGCGAGATGACCAGTTTTCCTATGAAACTCCACTTTGAGCGAGTGTTATAATGTGATTGCACTTGTGGGTATTTTGATGTTGAAGCATTATTCACAAACACTACCTCCTCTTCTTCCATCCATGAGAAGAGTGCATGGTCAGTTTCTATATATGTTTCTTGCTCTAGGGACATCCCTTACATTTGAGCGGTGAGTACCCCATTTTCCAGAGGCATATACATAACCCCCATAATTTGATGCCATGCCCTGATTGTGATTTTCTTCCACCTTTTGTTGTGGGTTGCCACATGGGAAGTTTCGGGGCATATGCACGTCACCACAGGGGAAGCACCAGGGGTTGATGTCATCAACAATATTGTTTTTCCCTCATGTCAGCCCTCTACTCTAGCTTGGTTGAGCACTCTGGAGTGGAGTAGGTATTGGCACTATTTGATTAGTTGTTTGAGCCTATGGATTTTTGTGCAAGCCTCCTTGGAACTAATTTTGCTGGTAGGAATATTTTTTTCCTTGATAATTTTGGTAGGTTGGCTTCAAAGGTGCAGATTGGTTCCACTTGATGGTAGTTATTTTTTTGGTGATGGTTTGCAACATCTGCTTGACGTTGCTCATCTCATCCTTCGAAGAACCAGATGTGGAGGCAACATTCTATGGCGTACTTGGATATATTTACATATATTGGGGAGGAGAAAACACGCTAGTAGATGGAATCTCCTGGGTGGGAACTGCTATCTCGGGGAATGTAGGCATAGCAGGCCGAGGTGACAACTTCCCAGTGTCTATCAGATTGTTCTCTACTTTGACCACGATGTTGTAATCCGGTAGAGTGGTTCTGCCAAGGGACTAGATCATCATTGATATGTTGGCATTCATGGATTTCAAGTAGAACATGAATTCCAACTCGGCCAACGTGCAGATAGTAGTTTGAATACTCTACCGAGTTGTGTAAAAAAGGGCATTTAAGTCAATCAAGGCTTCATATGGGGCTCACTTTATAGTCACCAGCTACTGATATAGAGAAGACCAATCTCCATTAGTAGAGAATCTCTTGTATAAAGTATCTTCGAGCTAGTCCTAGGTAGTAATAGTATTAGCCCCTAGAGTGTAGCACCTATCAAGCGCCTTGCCCTTGAAAGAGGCTACAAGCAACCTTAGGGTAATTTTTTGGGTGGTGATGCCATGTACCAAACACACATCTACCACATCTTGTAGATGTTAGGATGGTGTCTTTGAGCCTTCTCCATTGAACTTTGGCAAAGATTTTAGTGTGAAAGTAGGGATAGGAGCTCATACAGTGGATGCTACTAGTGTAATGAGAGGGCTTTTGGCGTCCCACGCTACAAAATTTATGTTAGCCATCAATGGAGGGATCAGTGGAGGGATCGGGGCATTTGCTTGATGGATATTTTTTGTATTGCTACCAATGGTGGTACTAACAGGCCAGGATTGTTTGTGGTTTGGGATCTATTCATAGGCCTATGGCTTATACACACTCTTTGGATTTAAATATAATTAGTAGTCCCACCGGGTGTGCCAGAAAAAGAAACTATTGATGCCAAAAATTGACAAGGTAATAACCTTATGGGAAACTCAGTTAATGGGGGGGGGGAAATTGTGCTAAACTGAGTGACCTTCATATTTTTAAAGAAGTTGGCTTCTTTTGTATTTGGAGGGTTTGAAATGGAAAATGGAAACAGATATAAAAAATAAAGACTAATCTAAGGCGATGTGCTAAGAGTTAGGTAGTGTACACAAGAAACCTTCCTTTCAAAGATTTGAGGGCACATCCAGTAATCTGCATGTCCTAGAATAATAGAAATCATAGATGAAACCCAAATAATCTATTCAATAACATAAAATAACTCCCACACATATTTACTGAAAAGAAGATTCCAAGACATGGTCTAAATCAGCAAACTTATATTAAAATTATAGAAGTTCTGCAAATAAACTAGTCAGTACAATAATGGCACAGTATAGTATTTTGTTAAATAGCTAAGAAATAGAAAGGCCAAACAATAATGGCACAGTCTGTGAGTCTTAATGCAATAATAAAAAAACATACAAAAGGCTTGTTGTCTTTCTATAATTTTTTGTGTATATTTCAAAATAATTTTTGGAAAGAAGTAGTATTTATAGGGAGAACATCCCACCACTTGAAAGCCAGTAATAGAAAAGATTCCCTAAGTACAAGTAATGATGCATATCACAATGATTTTTATAGGCCATTGCAACAAAAAAGATTCTAAAACATGCAATGCAATCACCTTCAAACAAGATGCATCCCCTACAAATGATGGTTGTGGTCACAGGCTAGAAGCAACAGAATTTCATATAGACATGTTTCACTCACACATAAAGTCAATTAGGACATCTGGTGATAGGTCAGGGCCTATTCTAGGTTCTTCCCTCCTTGCGATGAAAACCCCCATGGATAAGACATGTGGAGAAGTCTTTGCTACTGGTGCTAATTGTGGGGTCCACCAAAAATTTTATGTCGGCCGATGCTACATGGAAAGTGAACGGGGTTCGTAGGAAAGTGAAAGGAAGAAATCCTTTGAAGGCTCATGTTGCTAACATGTGGAAGCATGGCGGGACATGCTGAAGAAACAAAGGAGAGAATCCTTGTGAGGAGCGCTTGGAAAACACATGGCGATATTCGGGCAAAGATTTTCAAAAAAAGGGGACCCAATAATATTGAAATGTATAGGTGTGGGTCAGACTTAGCAAAATAATCTACCTAAAGGGAGCTTAATGGATTTTATATCCACAAAGATAATCCAAAAATTTCCTAGAAATGATTGTAGAACACAATCCAAAGACAAGGTGGCACAACCATGGTAGGAGGGTCCTCAAAGAGAACAATCCAAACCATGTAGCAAAAGTAACACAATGAAAGAAACACAGAATATGGAGTCAAATGCATATGCAAATATTCTTATTAAAATAAATCTTAGTTACATTCATCCAACAAAATTTGGGCTTATAGATTCAGCTCACAGGCCTAATACAACAACCTCAAAGATACATCATTCCAATATTCTCCTTAATTCGAGCAGAATATTACAATTTGATTCCCTTATCAAATTCCCCTAAGGCTTCCTTCCTAATGTTCTATTACAATTATTTATATCACATAAATGGGTCAAGAAACATCTGCATTGGCCAAAGATCATCACAATCTCCTATGAAGGAAAATGTAATGTGTGCATGAATAGGTCAGCCTCAAATTTGAATCACTCCATAAATAGGTGCAAGAATGAATTGTAGACCTATAATGAAGGCTGGGGACACTCCATAGAACAATTAAAATCACACTGTTAAGATCCGCAAGTTACAAGGACAATCCACGAATGATCAAGTTAGTCGTTAGGCCTATAAACTATTTCGGTGTTGGTTCAGGAAACTGCCACTCATTCCAGAAGCAATAACTTGTTGAAAAAAAATACAGTCACATTCAAATCTTGGAATAAGGAATATGAACATGTCCATGATGTACACTTAGATCCATGGGGATTAGTGAGAAAATATGATGAATCCACCAACATGAACTGAGCAAGAACAAAACAAGAACAAAACTAAAAGAAAATATTTTTGGTGGATGCAAGATTTCTCAAAAACCAAGGATGCTCCTGCATCACAAGGATACCTCCTCTAAAGATAAAGAATCCTCCAAATTTTGTCCAAAAGAATCCACACTCATGTCAAACTGCAAAGAATGATCATGTAGATAATGAACAAGAGAGTGAGAGTGTTCCCTCACAACAACTAAAGAAGGATCATCTTCATCAAAGAGAAGATGGATGCAATCAATGATGTCTCCCAAATTTGAAATGTGACTAACAAACCAGCAATGTCTCAAGTACTCATCTCATGTAGCCATCTCTAGAAGATGATGAATGGCCTATTGCACTGAATCATAAGGAACCAAAATTGTGGCAACGCAAGCATCCTTAGGTACAACAGTAGATGAAGGAGATGGAATATCAACACATGTCACTAGATCCTCAGTAGATGAAACAATACCAAGATTCAAATGAGCATACTAAATCTCTTCAAAAGAGTCCACACTATATGCCTCAATGTGAACATTTTTCGAATCATTAGGAGAAAAATAAGAGAAGTTGTAGACTTGAGATTGGTGATCAACCTCCCTAACTACAATTATATCTCTGCTATGCAAATCTTGGATTATGACAAAATCTGGTGTGAACTCAACACTCTTTCCTACTCCACCATGTATGATTTGATAGATAGAAAGGATATTGGTTGAAAATGAAGGCACACAAAGAACATCATGAATGCTCTTTCATCCATGTCAATGGATCCTTTCCCACACAAATGCACATATGTGTTGTTCACCATTAGGATGTGTGGTGATGAACAAGTCTCAAATGAAGAGAACATACTCTATAATGAAGCCATGTGATGTGAGGCTCCTGAATCAGGCATCCACCTATCTGACTCAGAATTTGCAACTGCAATAAGTTCTTTCCCCTTGATTTTTTTAGACTTTTATGAAGAATAAGATGATGAACCCTTTGATGATGAATACATTTATTTGATGCTTCTTAAGAAGATGCTTACACTGATCAAATTTTTTTTAATAACATTGATGTTCAACATGCCCTGATTTCTTGCAATATGGACATATAGGCTTCTCCTTCTTAGATGATTCCCATTTAGAGGGAGAGGATTCAGATTCTTTATGTGGCTTGTTCATTTTCCTCTTTCACTTCTTATCAAGATTCTTTGATTCTTTTTATAGCTTAGGCTCACTAGACAACAATGCTTGTGACCTAGAAGACAATCAGACCCATATTAGTTAACTTAGCTTCCTCTTGGATTAGGAAATTTGCAATTTCATCAAACTTAGGATCAACATATGATGCTTCCATAGAAATTTGATGGGTATGAAAGCTAGAAACAAACATTGAATACTCAATACCAAGCTTAGATAACATATTTAGAATCAATTGTAAATCCTCCTTATCAATGTTGCAATCTTTTGAATGTGTTCTTAGTTGCTTAACTTTGGAGATGTGGTCTTAGATGTGGTCAAAACTTTTGGGATCAAGAATTAGAAAATCATTATCAATTTGATATCCCCTAATCTTATCTATTTTACCATACAATTTTTCAAAATCCTCCCAAGCCTCTTTAGGTATTTTGCATGATTCAACATGAAATTGTAAATCAAACATGAGACTAATGAACATATGCATCTAAGTGTTTTTTGACAATAAAGCTCCCATTTTTCCAATTCTTTAGCATCAATAGGTTGAGGAATGGTTTCCTTTATATAGCCTATCAAACCTTTCATCATGAGATAATTCCATACTAATTTTCTCCATGTAGCATAACTATGTGGAGTTAGGAGTTCAATATGAGATTTCCCCATTGCGAGAACATAAATCAAGAAAAAGAAAGCAATCAACCACTATAAGATTACCCCCCAAAAAAAAACTCAATCAAGAAACCCCCCAACAATATATGATTTGTGGCACTTTATACTTAGTGCGATTATAGGTTTCACTTGCCAACAACAACAAAGTGGACTTGATCTTAGTGCATACAGATTGCCAATTTTTTCCACAAGATCAAAGTAATATTTTTACAAAGAATGAGATCAATCTAATCATACCATTGGAAATTACATGAAAAATTATGCGCTTTCAAAAAAAATCACCCAAAAATATTATTGTAGGGGCAAGAACAGAGTTCCTGAAGTTCTGAAAATTAGAACAACTCAACAACACTTGTGAGAATCTACAATTTTTGGAAACACTAGGCACCAAAATCAAAAAAGGATTGTACCACTACATAGAGCATGAAATTCTACCTCAAATTTAAAAAATGCTTGAAAAAAGGAGTAGAGATGACCAAGTTATGGGCATTTGAAAATGGCCCTCCAAAATGAAAATGCAAATGGAGAGGGCGCGAGAAATTTAAAATGGGCACTGACATCATTGTTGACATAGGCTGACATCATTAGTTAACGAAGTTAAATTTGATGGTTGAATGCTTGTCAAAATAGATCATGTTCTTCAATGGCCGAAATATTCTTTCGACATAACTGATTGATCTGTGTACCAAAATATTCCATGTGGATATTCTCTAACAATGATTCACAAAATCTTCAAGGAATGTGAATGGAATATTCTCTCTCCTTTTATCACCAGTTTGTAAAAAAAGTTGTTTGTTTTCCTTTTGATCGACTATAGGGTCGTTGGTGGGTCTGGATCCATGGGGAGCCTATGGATTTGTGCAACATGATGTCCTTTGTGGGGCCCACATACCACAGAGGTACTCTATGGTACATCACACAGTAAAAAATTTGTAGATTTTGATTTTATTTTTTTTTTCAAATAAACTTTATAAATTTACCAAAAATAATCAAACCTATGAAATTTTTATGCCGACCTATTGTATGATCTTTTTGACTGATACGACTGGCATTAATGGTGACCTAGGGGGCCATATTGCTCCCTAGGCAAGTTTTTTTTACCTTGGTGGCTCCCAACTCAATTTTTTATTAATTGACAATTGATCTTAAGGTTTTTGGGCCTCTTGGACATGATGGTACAGTTGATTTTGACCCAAGTGCTCCAAAATTATAGCTATCTTCTAGATCTGGCAACCAAACTTTAGCTTCAAACCCTCATAGATCTTGCCTCATATGTCTGATTTGGACAAAACAAAAGGCCAAATTAACTTTCTTGAACCCTCTAATCTCAAATGTGAGCTCAACTTTGCACCAACAAGCTCTGATTTGAACCTACAATTGAAAGCCACAAAGAGGAAACCCATAAATATGGTATTTCTTTCAAAATTTTATGATTATCCAAGTCATCATTTGATGCAAGAGAAGAGCATACTCAACTTTTCAATATTTACCAAGATCTCTCAATAAAGACTAACAAGAAGTAATCCCACAAGCTCTGATACCATGTAAGAGTTGGTATATAATAACTCTACAACATACAAGATTTGGCTAAAGATTATAGCCATACAAGATCTAAGCACTTTATGAAATCACAAGAGAGATCAATATGCAATGCTCGAGATTGCAATGGAATTGATTATCCAAGAATATGTTATACAATATATGACAATGTATGAGACCACCTGGTTATATAGCCAAGGCGAGACATAGGATTAAACAGGACTAGGACAAGTGTCTTAATCCTATGTCATGTGACAACTTATCACAACTACCTAGGACACATGTGTTATAAGTCAAAAGATAAGATACAATCTAATTACAACTAACACCTTCTAAAAAGATTCCCTCCTAGGACCTAAGTAAAATTAACATGTAAATAAGTCCCCTAGTAATGAATTAACAAGGTACAATACTTTATTTACACCAACAATCACAAGCATAAACTAGTTCAAAGAAGGTTAAGGACACCGATAGTGAAGCAGAGGTGGAGATTCAAGAGAAAAAGAAATTTAAAATTTATGGAAGGGAAAAGAAAGAAAAATCTATTAAAGGAGAAAAAAATTGGAGGCTAAGAAGACAAGACTCGTCCAGTTCTGAAACACAATCT
>VDFB02012689.1:0-28224 GCA_007258455.2 Sequoia sempervirens
TATTAGATAATTAATTTGACTTAATTATTTAATTTATGTTTCTTCATTTTCCTCTATGTTTAATTTAAATAGTTGCATAATAACTTTTAAATTAAATATTCATTTTCCCTTCCTCCGTAAATAAATAATCTAAAATGATTATTATTTTTTTTGATACGTAAGATTATTATATTATATTAATTTAAAAAGGAAGCATACACCTGTCTGCTAAGTAGGAAATATCAGTCTCTCAAACAAACCCTAAAAACTACCAGACTACCATTGACCAGCACAGAGAAAATGTTCATGGCAATATAGATTACAAAATTGGCTGTGCCACAACCCAAACCCAAAAAACCATAGACACACTATCCACCTCTAGAACATTGCATATACCTACTAATTAGAAACCTTCCAAATTATAGAAACCCATTAAGATTCGCAAAGGACTCGAAGTCCTTAACCCAGTCGAAGCCTCCAGCGGCCATTAACCCTAGCATCTTCTTAAGATATTCCACTGCCACTACAACAATCATACGATGACACATGAGAGTCATTCCGCTTAGGTCCAAGAGGAATGGATAAAACTTAATGGCCTCGTCAGTCTTTCGTAGAAGCTCCAAATCCACTAGTCGTGGGATCCTCATGCCTATAATTTCTGCCTTCAGAACCTCCTCCACACCGCCTACCAAATCCTTCCTGAATAGCCTCACCAACAGCTCCTCCTCCATCTTAGGAACTCAACTATCAAGAAGAGAAGCCAAGAACCTCAAAGAAATATGCACATTTTCCCTCCCACACTCCTTACGCTCAAGATGGCCAAAACCCAAAATCATTTTTACCACCGCAATAGTGAGAGGATCAATGTTGAGCAAAATTTGCTTCAACCTTTGGTCTGTAATCTCACAAAATGCGGCTTGCTTCGATTTTGCACACAGAGAAATTGGGGTGTCCACTCCAAACCATGACAAGACTTCCACCGAAACTGCTATGTTGAACTTCGAACACTCGACCACCGGTGTCCACAAACAACTCCAGAAGTCGAGCAAAGGCTGCCAACCAACTCACCACCATTAACTAAGCATCAACACCAAGAAAACCCTACTTCGCTTCACAACCATCACCTCCACACATTAATAGAGCTTGCAATTTCCAAGCAATTCAATCGTCGTACAAATGAGAAATTATTTCTAGGCAAGGCAAGGTGTCCTTGTGCCAATGATTCTATCCTTCAACCCCTGCTTCGTATGCGCAACCATCCTTAGAAAATGTGCTCAAACTGTCAACCATCATTACATGTACTCGCCTTGATCGATGTTACCAACCTTACACACCAACGTCCACCTCAGGAACCAATATCCTATACCTGCAAGAACACAAAAAATGAACACATTAATAAGATCAAATGCAATTTAGTATAGAGATTCCTTAAGAAATCTATTTGAATGTGAGAGAAAAGGAATGAAATGAAGAACACAACACACTTAAAACAAATATATCAAATCCTATTCTAAAACAAAGCAAACTCTTAATCTCTTGAGGGGATGTTAATTTGATGTGAAAATTGGACCTTTCCCAACTCCAATGATGTGATGAAGATGATTGGTGGTGAAGATTGATCCACTTGATGAAGACCTCTAATGTGCTCCAAGATAAAAATCTACATAACCTAGCTAAGATTGGATGAAATTGGATGAAAATTGCTATGAATTTGAGCATAGTAAGTTTACTCAAGTTGTGGATGATCAAATGAGGAATGAAGCCTCTTATTTATAGAATTTCAAGTTGAAGAGATGTCCAAAATGGAGCAATGCGGGACTAAGAATCAACAAATGGAAAGATGCCACTTGTCAACATGTGAATGGATGGAGGATGTGTAAGTTTTGAAGAATGTGTCAAGAAATGCATATATTTGAAATTTGAAATTGTTGAAATGCACATGTAAGAGGGAAAGAAGAAATTGAAATGCCACTTGCCTGAAGTGCAAAAGGAATTTTAGGTGGAGGTCGCTTTGTTGGAAGGACAAAGTCCACTGATTTCTGAACAAACAAAGAATATTCCTTTATTATGCTCTTTGAGAGAAAATAGAGATTTAATAAATAAATTAAATCTATTTTCATGTGCAAAGGTAAAAGATAGAGGATGAGAAGAGATTAAATTAATCAAGGTTAATTAATTTAATGAGAGATCAAAATGATGTGACATATTG
Source organism: Sequoia sempervirens (assembly GCA_007258455.2). NCBI lineage: Eukaryota > Viridiplantae > Streptophyta > Pinopsida > Cupressales > Cupressaceae > Sequoia > Sequoia sempervirens. Next base: position 2,189 of record VDFB02012689.1, read on the forward strand.
ATTTAGATTTATGGATTAATTTAAAATCAAATATGAGAAGAATATGATTTCAAGATTAATTAACAAATATTTTTGTTTTATTTAACCAAGGAGATGAAGTTAGATTAACCTAAATAAGGTTTTAATTTATTTAATTTAATGGATGGAATTTAAAGATTTAATCAAATAAAATTGATTATTTAATTAAATAGGGATAATTAGATCAGACTGATTGATTTAATTAACAAGAAAGGATGACTTAATTAGATAAATGATTTATTTAATTAAGAGAGGAACATTGGAGAATTTAATCAAATAAACGTATTCAATTAAATGGTTAGACCGAGGGATGATTTAGGATGAAACAGTGTTAATGGTCGGGATCAAATGTGCAATGTCAATCAGTATATTTTCTATGTCTACACCACCTCATCCAAATTCACCCCTATGAAGATGCCACTCAGCTTGATCCACCAAAATCCCTCTGCCAGCTTGGAGGGTCGCCCCCCCAACCACCCACTAATGTAAAATGATTATTATTCCTCCATATCTTTTACCAAATTTAAAATATGGTCAAAGATGCCTTCCATGAATTAAATAATTTATTTAACTCCTCCACTACCTTCCCTCCACTTTCTCTTTTCAAATATGGTCCATTGATTCCCTCTTGTCTTCCTTTGATCTTGACTTTCCATTCATACCCATCCCTAGCCCACTACTTTGTGGTGCATGAATCCTCCACCATTGATCTTGGCATCTTTCGAGAAGATTGATCTCAACCGTCCATTCAAATAGTTTTTTTTATAAAGGAAGGCTTTCTCCATCATTTTTGATTTAAAACCACATTCTCCAACATTCGTGCTACTTTATCACTATCACTTGCAAGCGTTTGAATACTTTGAAGCTAAGGGCAAGTTTACAAAAGAAAATTTGAGGAGAGGCATGAAAGATGAATCAAGTTTGATGAGGGAGTTTCTATTTCATTTGATGTCCATTTGATTTCTTCCTTTTCCTTTGTGATTGCTTGCTTTAGATTTGGGATTTTAGCTTTGATATTTAGTAGGGTGGTTGTTGCTTGATCTTAGCTATTTTGATTTTTTGATTTCCCAATCTAACAGTGACATCATGTAGTTTATTCATAATTTTTTTTCTAATTTTTTAATGAGTGTTCCTAAGAGTGCTAGCTTACATGTATGCTCTCTTCTTGCACTGCATGTGAACCTAGAGATCAAAAATTCCTAGCATATCCTTCTCTTTAGGAGGGATTCTTTCCCCCAAGGGATGATCTCAACCATGTGAACTAGCGAGGTATATAAAAGAGGAGAACAAAAGTTGTACCTCAATAATATAGTCACATAATGTTTAGTCAAGCTTTGATAGTCAGGTGATATTGAGCTAAGAGTGCAGGGTTGGTATGAATGACTTAGTTGATGTTCCTAACCCATGCTTGAGATGGGTTAGTGTTCACGGATGTGCCTCATATACCCTCCTAGTATATAGAGGACACACTAGATCACCTATTTTATCCTAGATTATAAAGAACATTTGATTGTTAGTCAATGTGGTGTAGGGGATGTGTATCATACCCAAAAGTTACTCATGATGTACTTTTTTGCACTAAGATAGAGCTTACCAAGGTATCATCTTTTGGCCACTATTGATAAGAGATCCTTCATCCGATAGAGTCATGTTCTCTAGCTATCCATGTGCAGGTAGATAGTATTAGTGCTTGTGTTATGAGCCTACATTTGTTGTCAATCCTACTTGAATAATATAGGTTTGTGTCATTTGGAATGTCTTCTCATGATTACTTGTGCATATATTTATTCCATCTGGTCAACGTCTATTTGTATCTTTGTGATTGCAATATTGAGTCCTTTTGTCATCCATGTTCAGTCATCAGCCTTGGGCGAATCTATCATGTACTTTAAGTGAATCCACTCTCTACTTGGGAGAATTTTCCTATGTGATAAATCCCTTGCCCAATCAAAGTCCCCCTTGGGTGAATCCACTCACTCTTGAGGGAATCCACCTTAGTATTAATGTTGGACCCATCATCAATCCCAGATAGGTGAATTTGAGTCTTATTGGGTGAACCCACTCTTTTGTTGGGTGATTTCATTCTTGGGAGAATCTGTGACTTGTTTGAGTGAATCCACTTTGCTTTTGGAAAACATATTCTCCATACAAATTCTAGAGAGAAAATTCTTTCAATCGTAGATCGTCAGTGTTCTTCTAAGTCAAACATCATAATCAAATTATTTTTTTCACTTCATATCCAATCAATACCAATCACTTTCATCTCATCACCCAATCAAAATCTCATCCTCTTGGTACAAGGACATCCCTAAACATGTCCTATCATCACCCAAATCATCCTAATTTAAAATATAGCCTATAATCACTTGTTTAAGAACCTAAATCCTAAATCCAACCATCATTGTAACACTTTCTTAGGAACTTTACTTATCCTAAGTTAGTCATCCCCTGTTCAAGCTATTTCAACTCCAACAAGAGATAGTTTATTTTGAAATCAATATTTCTTGAGAAATTATCTTATCTCAAGTATAAATACAACCATTGAAATCAACATAGGTTCTCAATCATAGTTTGATTGATAAATTAAACATCCAATCACACCTATTTAATCTTGTCATTGGGATTATATTCATCAAACTTCATCCAATCAATCACTTGATATTTCATGCTTGTCACCACAGGTTTGCAACTTAAAAAACTCATGGATCAACAACAACAACCCTTACAATACACTATCAATTTACTTAGAAACAAAGAGCCCCAACATCCCAACATGCAAGTGGGATAATTGAATCCTACTAATCCCCATGATCTAGTCTCCATTCAGGATGATATGGTCTCCCAACCCAAGCTTTCTCCTAGAATTCAAGAGTTATTCGACAATCTAGCCAATGTGGATATAATAGACCGCCTCGTAGACACATGCAAGGAGATAATCTCAGCTAATCTTCTCATGTGCAATGTAAATTTCCATAAGGATTTGACATATCACAATACTTAGACACCGCAAGACTGTACACCTCGCCTCCTCTTCATGGATATTACCGCATCCTTTTTTTCTCTAGTTCAATCATATCTCAATCTTCCTCAAAATCAATCACATCCTTCTCCACCTCAACAAAAAATCATATCTCAATACCACTCAAACTCAACCTCATCCTTCTCCACCTCCTCACAATCAATACATCAATCCTCCAAGATCAAATCCAATGGTTCCTCCATCATAACTGATTCTTAACCAAGAATGGGAATACATGAAATCTTCTCTTAAAGACTTGAAAGTTGGAAACACCAAGAAAAAGTTTAAAGAACTAAGTCCATATCCTTTTTATCACTCTATTACAATGATACCTTTCCCTCAACACCTCAAAATTCCTAAGTTTGATACTTGTATAAAGGGAAAGGTGATCCACGTGACCATATTAAGGATTTATTCATGGCTTATAAAGAGGTGGCTTGCAATTTGTAAACTATCTCCTTCACTTATTCCCTCATAATTTGGAAGGTCAAGCTTTGGAATGGTTCCCACACCTTCCTCATGAATCTGTCACTACCTTTACATAGTCGTCAAAAAAGTTTGTGGCTCATTTCTCCTACAATTTAGAACATGAGGTCACCATGCTAGACCTTTGTAATAACAAACAATGTAGTGGATAAATATTTGCAAGCTACCTACAAAGGTGGAGAGCTCTTCTTAGTTGTCTTTTGTGGCCCTTACCTATGAAAATTGGTTAATATGTTTGTTTATAATCTAAATCAAAAGATGTCCTTCCATTTATAAATCCATTGTAAATCCTCATTTGATGAGATTATAGAAAATGGTGTCACTATTGAAATGCACTAATAACTAAAGGTTTGGTCAAAATTTACAAGGAAAACAATGACAAACCTCAATTTTTGAATAGAAACAAAAACAATGTTAATGATGGCATCATTGACACTAAACATGTCCAAGTTGCCAACACATTGAATATCAATCAAATAAAAACTACCCATCCTAGTACAAAAACCACATTGATTCCTCAAGGTGCACCTTAATCTAATAATCAAAGCAATTCTAAATGTAACTTCACCTATATGGGAGAGCCACTTGATGTTGTCTTTTGTAAATTGGTGCAACTAAACATGGTCAAGTACCCAACAACCCAACCATTTGATGATTCCAAACCAAATCCTACCTAGTTCAAGGATAATGAGTATTGTGACTACCATAGGATTAAGGGACATTCCACTAAAAAGTGTATGAAACTTAAGAATTACATCTAAGATCTTATTGATAAAGGTAATGTAGTTGTGGGGGGGATTAAACCCTCTTCATCTAATGCTCAGCTTCATATATATCAAAATTCCTTTCTAAAGTATTCTCAAGGTCCTAACACCTCCACTAATACTGGTTTGAATAATAATCAAGAAAACAATCAAAATAATCAAACCAAATATGTCATTTATAATAGGGTCCCTTTTAAATATGATAATATAGTTGGTTGCATCATGAAAGTTGACTCACGTGTGGCTATGATCAAGATAAAATATAAAGAACTCCAATGTGTTGTTACCACTAGATGTGGTAGAATTACTATCCAAGGTTTGTCCAATCCATCCAAAGAAATCTCCCAATATAACATCTTAGACCATCTTGGGAAGACCCCTACATAGATATCCATCCTAGATCTCCTAAATTCATCATCTATCCATCAAACTATTTTGACTAAAGCTTTGCAAGATGCTCGCGTGCCTACAAATATTGATCCTACCCAGTTCCAAGAATTAGTAGGACATCTATCATCCACCTATCAACAAGCCTTCAGTCAAAATTATATTCCACCCATTGATCCATCCCACAATTTCCCTTTTCATATCAAATTCCTCATTGTAAAACATAAGGTAAAATGAGTCTTGTTGGATAATGGTTATTCCTTAAATATTTGTACACATTGAAGTTCATAAGACAAGTGGGATATATTCAAGTTGATTTGGACCCTCAAATAATTATTATCAAATCCTATGATAATCCAAAGAGAGATTTTGAGGTACTCTTAATATCCCTATTCAGGTGGGTCTAGCATTATAGTACACAACATGTCATGTTATTGACGTTGATCTTCCATATAATATTCTCCTCAATCACCCATAGTTTTATGCCATGCATGTTGTCCCTTACACCTACCATAAATGCTTAAAATTCCCCCATAATATAATAGAGGCTACAATTCATGAGGATTCCCATCATTTGAGTATTGTCATGCTCTAAAGGCTTCATTCCCTCATTCCCATCATTTCCTAGGAATAGAGATTGCGCCTTTTCTAAGATCAAGGTCAATGAAAAAGGATGCAGAGAATATGAAATAAACATTGCACTCAATGTAGGATCCATGCCTCTCACTCCACATGATTTTGGGAAACCATATCTTCAGAAGACACAAAAACCACCCATTACTAAGAGTTTTGAGTCCACATATTTCCAATCTCTAGGTACATTGGATCAAGATCAAATTGAAGAGGACATTAGTCAGTGGATCGACTAAGAAGAACTTGAGAATATTAATACTCTCCTTGAGTATTTCTAGGAAAATATCCTATTCCTCATCAAATGTATCAATGAGTTAATTGTTAAGTGAAAGGATTGGTCCTTCAGGAGCAAGGTATGCTCAAAACCCTAGACCCACCTATTAACAAAAATCATCAAGGACTTGGGGTATGGCTCTAAATAGGATAATACCTCTACATCATTGAATACTTCCCCTAATGTTGAGATGATTTATATCATTGTGGATGATATCTTGGAAGAGGTCATCAACATTTTATATGATGATTTAGATATATCCTCCATCTTTGCCACCACCATCCTCGCTATTGATCTCTCACTTTTCAACCCTAAACTTATTGCTTGGGACCAACATGGAGCTACACATCTTAAAGTATTCCAAAATGGTGAAGCATTATTAGAATACATGAGCTTATGTGAGGGAATGACTCTTGGATACCACGAATCCAACTTTGTATACACGCTAGATCAACATGCTTACTTTGGGGAAGATGAATTCCTTTGCCACAAAAGTAAAAACAAAAATTAAAATATGCAATCTTCTAGTGAATACCTCCCTGAGGCTCTTTTAGATTCATCATCAATAAAAACAAAGGGTGTATCTTTTGATGAGAATATATTTGAGTTGTCAAAATATGAGGACATTCATCTTCCCCTTATGGGTACACAATGACCTAAAAAATATATTATCCTGATAGAGGAAACCAAGGAGATTAATATGGGAATTGAAGTAGTACCTAAGGTCACATATGTAGCAGCTTCCTTGTCATCTGAGGAATATCAAATATTTTTCAACATCATCTAGTAGGAATCCATAAGTTTCACATAGTCTTATTTTGATATCCCTAGGTTGGATCCAACTCTTGTTGTACACCACTTGGTTGTCCATTCAACTACCAAACTAGTCAAACAAAAAATTAGAAATATGCATCCTCAAGTTGCATTATTAGTCAAAGTTAAGCTAGAAAAGCTACTTAAAGTAGGTTTCATCCAACCTATTGATCACTCTGATGGATCTCTAACATAGTTCCAATTGTTAAACTAACTAGGAGCATACTTATTTGTACTCACTTCAAGGATTTGAATAAGGCATGCCCAAAGGATGGTTTCTCACTACCTAAAATTGATATTTTTTGTTGATTTCATAATGGGTCATTCCATACTGTCCCTCATGGATGACTTCTCAAGATACAACCAAATTCACATTGCAGTGGAAAATCGGCATAAAATTCCCTTCATAACTTGATAGGGTACTTTACGTTATCAAGTCATGTATTTTAGCTTGAAGAATAATGTTTCTACCTATCAAAGAGCGATGAATTTTATATTCCATGACATCATTCATATCATCATGGAAGACTATGTGGATAATTTTATGGGTAAATCAAAGACTGGAGAAGAACATCCAGCTATTCTTGAGTGCATCTTTGGTCAGTTTGAGAAATATCAATTGAGACTCAATCCCAAGAAATGTGTGTTTGGTGTTACATCAAGAAAACTCCTGGGATTTATTGTATCTAGGAGAGGCATTGAGGTAGATCCTATGAAGTTAAAAGTTATTATGGATATTCCTACTCTCAAGACAATTAAAATAATTGAGAATTCTTTAAGGGAAATTATAATCTATCAAAAGGTTCATAGCTCAACTTGTGGATAAGTGCCAACCTTTCAACCATTTTATTCATAAGGATACATTAAAATGGGATTCCTCTTGTCAATAAAGTTTTGATAAGATCAAGGAATATCTAGCTAATTGATGCAAGAGCGTCCAGGTGCACACACAATCAACATTGACCAAAAATATTTATGTTTTGGTTTGTGTTAGTCATGGCTAGGTTTTATTTCAGTTTTTCATTTTACGATGTGATGTCAAGTGGGTTTGATTGCGGTTGGGTTTCCATGAAGATGAATTGAACAATAAAATAAAGTGAAATCCCATCTATCTTCTTATGTTTATCAAGTCGGGAAGGAGGTTTTTAAGTTGAGTTAGAAGCTAAGCTATTGTTCATTATTTGAATCTATGGAATCGATGATATGCATACAAAGACATGAGATATTTTGCAACTTATACGTTTGAGGAAAATCTTTAATGGTATCCTTACATGTGAACAAGTGAAACATATACAACTGCACATAAAGAAGAGATGAATGGAGATGTTTTTTGGGTAAGGAGATTTGTTTTACTTCATACCCATCTTCAATAATTTCATTGGAAATTTGAATACCAAGGAAGAAAACATAGATTGTTAATTTTATCTCATACCCCAATAGCAAGGCATTGGAGGTAATTAAAAATGAGACTTTTTTTATTTATCTAGCATGGATGGGGGTCAATTGGTTTTAGGAAGATAATGAAGGGATGTGTCACACATCTTAGAGGAAATAAAATTAAGGAGTGCAGAGGAAAATAAAAAAGTGAATATATGATAGGAAATGAGGAGGCAAAGGGGTGGTGTAAGGAGGAATAGTAAGTAGCCAAACAAAAATACTATGCATGTATATAGTAGGTCACACCTCATCTAGGGGAGAGACATAAAATGCAGATTCAATTTTGAAGAAAGCAAACAAGTTGTGGCCTTAGAAGAAGGAAAGGATTTAACATGAAGAGTCGCGTGGATAGAAAGAGAGACGATAGGTTGTGGCTTGTGGAGGAGAAGATCTCAGCTTTGATGGGGACATATTAAGAGGTAAGAAAAGAAGGAAAGAGGGGAAGGGCGGAATAAGGAGGATGTATAAATAATGTCCAATGGTGTGGCATGGATCGAGCCACATTTAAGTGGAAATATTTGTATAAAAATTAGTGTATGCAAGGAAAAAAATGCCCAAGCCACACCACATCATGGAAAGAGCCATATGAATTGGCCAATAAACAATAAAAATCTAGCACCACATAGCATGATAGGAAGAGAAGGGAATTGCAAGAGATAACAAAGGGGGATCAAGCCAATTGAGATTGACAATTCATTAATAGTTAAAGATATGAAAGAAAAGATGAGGTCATAGGTAGACATGGAGAATATACCACATAGCTAGAGAAAGTTAAAAATAACCACACAATAGATTGAAGTACATGGGGTGGTGCATAAGGTAGGCATGTGCAAACAACAACAAAATTTCTAAAGAGAATAGAGGTCACAACAATAAGGGAGCATGTGTACAAAATAAAATGTAGATTAAATGGAATGGATGCATCATAAGATAAAATATAGCTAGTGTAAGAGGAAAATATAATTAAATGTATGCATTAGAACACAAAATGGTGGTACACTAAGTGCAGATTGAATTAATAAACAATGAAGAGGAATAGAAGAGGTTTTGGAAAGAGAAATTAATCAAGTGTAAATCATGAAATGTATGTAAGACTGTGAATATTAATCTTGTTAATAAAGTTTAAATATGTCATCGATTCATGGTGTAGATTTCATTTTGTAATAAGACTATAATACTCTAATTGACAATTGAAATTCCACCTCCGTTTTGTGGAACGTTGAATTGGATTTTTAAATTGACAAATGAAATTGTCAATCTAATTTGGAGTTGGCTGTGAATTTCACCAGTCTGATAAGACTTGTGAGTTTATTCTACATCACTAACCCACCTATTCTCATGCCTCTTACCTCAAGGAAACCTTTATTGTTATACATATTTGCTACCTTAGTTGCATTGGGGGCACTCGATCAACATGACAAGAACGAGAAATAAATAGCATTATACTATATCATTCATACTCTAGTTGGCTATGATATCAACTACACCCCCATGGAAAAATAATATGTAGAAATGCTCTTCAATTCTCAAAAATTAAGGCATCATATGCTCAGTCATTTTCTCAAGTTCATATCTAAAGTTGATCCACTCAAAAATATTTTTTGAAGAACATCCTTAACAAGTCATATGGCTAAGTGGGTTATGATTTTAAGCAAGTTTGATATAGAGTATGTGGATCAAAAACCTATCAAAGGCTAAACTATTGTAGATCAGTTAGTTGAGGCTCCTCTTGTTGATGCATACACATTAGTTATAAACTTCTCTAATGAATCCATCTTTACTATCACATAACAAGTGTCATGGAAATTATATTTTGATAGCTCATATACATAGAATGGGTCCAAAGTAGGCATCCTCTTTATCAACCCTCAAGGTGATTTCATCCTCAAATCATTTATATTAGCTTTCCCATGCACCAATAACATAGCAGAGTATGAATATTTAACAACCAAGTTGAGAATGGTAGTACAATGGAACATATGTCAACTACAAGTCTATAGTGATTCCCAATTACTCATAATCAAACAAGTAAATAATGAATTCCAAAATAGAGACAATAACTTGCTTCCTTACAAGCATATGGTGGATGACTTCAAGATATATTTTTATATCCAGTTTGATAAAATTCCTCATCTTCAAAATAAGGTTGTAGATGTAATGGCTACCATTGGATCCTTGTTGGGCATGCCCCATGATAGCCATGAATATGAATTCCTAGTTGAACAACTTTTTATCCCTGTATACGACATCCATAATATTAAAATAGTGTGTGAAATCACTGGTCATGAGTCCCCTTGGTACCATAACATCTACACCTATCTCAATGATAAAACCTTGCCACTTAATCTCACTTGTAACCAACATTGATCATTCATCCAATGCCCATGCCACTACACTATCCTAGGTGATACCTTATATCATTGAAGGTATGATGGCTAGATAGACTATGGTGTCTAAACATGATAGAAGCTAATATCGTGTTGCAAGAAGTGCATAGTGGTATTTTTGGTGCTCATACTAGTGGTATAGTCCTTATAAAGAAGCTTCTCCAAACAGGATATTATTGGCTCACAACATAACATGATGCTTGTGAGTATGTCAAGAAGTGTCTCCCTTGTCACCAAATAGAGATTTAATACATGTACCATCTTAAGTGTTGTAACCCATCACTTCACAATGGCCCTATTCTCAATGGTATTTTGATCTTATCATTATGATACACCCATCCTCATCCAATGGACACAAGTTCACCATAACTGTCACTGCATATTTCATAAAATTGGTGGAAGTTATCCCCCTCACCTTCATCATAACTATCCAAATCTCAAAATTCATCCTATACCATAGCAATTATTGTTATATCATTCCATACACCATTATCATTGACAATGTTAGACCCTTTAAAAATCAATATGTTCACAATCCTTGTGAATAGTTCCATATCCAACACCATTGACCTACTCCCTATTACCCCCAAGGTAACAATCAAGTGGAGGCAGCCGATAAAAAATACTAAGAATCCTTAAAAAGGTTGTTAATGAAAATAATCATGATTGGAACCTCCATCTCAACCCTTTGGACTTACTGTACAAGCATCAGTACCCCTACCAACACCACTTCATACTCCTTAGTTTATGGTGTTGAGGCCATCCTGTTGATTGAAGTGGAACGACTTTCCTTGCACCTATCATTGAGAAACATTATCAATAATGAGGAGTATCGAGTTACACATCTAATTCAATTAGAGATTATTGATGAACATCACCTCAACACCTACAATCACCTCCAAGAATATCAAAACCGACTTCGAAGAATCAAAGGAATGAATTGGATCGAGAAAAAAAAAAGGCAAGTTTGAGCCTAACTGGTTCGATCCTTACATCATTACAATAAAGTATGGTCCAAGAGTATATCAATGGGATACTTTAGAAGGAGAACCTTTGGATGAACCCATCAATATCATCCACCTGAAAAGGTTCTATTCCTAAATCATTTGAGAAATCCAACTTTTCAAAAATCAAAATATACAAAAAAAGCAAAGATAAATAAGTTGTCCTATGGTGAAAACCACCCTTGGTGGCTCCTTGGATAAGTGTGTGTGGTAAAAATAAAAAATAAATCACTCTATGTAAGTGGTAATTCCATTATCCTACTCGTCCTCATCTAACTTTCATGATACCCACATCCACCTAACATTATCCCATTCATCCGTATATATAGTGTTTCACCTATCATCGGATATCTATAGCTAACCATTAGACAAGTTGGATTACTATCCCAATCTTGAGTTTCATCCACTTGTTTTAGATGCATCCTAAGAATACTACAAGAGCATAAAATATAGACATCTTACTAGTAGGCTTACACATAAAATCATCATTTGTATATATTGTACATTATGTCGATTGAGTCTTATGTCTCTTGTTAATCAGGTCTGGGTCATAGTATCAATTCATTTTCCTCATCTAGGGTCATCTTTGTACATACTTGTAATTGGGTCCCATCTTTGTGTCAGTTGTCCTCATGCATCATCAAGAATACATTCCTCTATAGCTGGCACTTCAACAAGATCAATTGGCCCCCTTGGGTGGATATCTTAATTATCTATTGTCATCTAAATCCTAGAGTTACCTATCCATCTTTGGTCTTCGCAAGATACATTGTTCCTCAAATTAGACCACAACAACCCCATCCATCATACCCATTGAAAAAGGTACTTGAGATCTTTATTATTTCTTTGGTGCTTTTGAATATTTGTTTATCTTTCATTTAAGATTCCTACTTCACCTACTCAAGGTTGTCATGGTTCATCATATCATGATGTGCTTTGAACAAAGAAAATAGGGGTAGAGCCATAACTTTCGTCCACTATATTTTCTTGTCTTGTCTCACATAGTATCCACCAAGGCCTCTTACATCCTTTTGTTACATTAGGAAATTCCTTTTGTTTGTGGTTTTCTAGCATTGTGTCCACCAAAGTTCCCTATGACTTTGTGAGATGTTGGACTAACCTTCTTGTTCGATGAGTATGTCCTACACATACGATATGTAGTCACCTTGGTTCATCATACCTTGGTGCATAGTATCCTGTGCTAAACCAAATTAAGTGCTCACTATATGATAGTTTTATATGGTACTAAAAAAAAATACTCATCCATCTACTCATCCTACATATCCTTAATCCTACCATCATCTCCCTCCATGTTTCTTTTCTTAATCCTAGTTTTTGAATGTTAAAATGTATTCCCATCATCATTGTCTTCTATGTAGTTTTTGACTTTTTGTGATCAATGTGCTATGGCTTCGCCTAGACACCACCTACCATCATTGCATTAATCTATTATCATAATCATTTAAACTCATTTAATTTGTTTATAATTGGTTATTCTAAGCAACTTTTATTGATGCATTTAACCTATTTTCATAATCATTTAGATTCATTTTAGTTATTTAGAATTGGTTATTCTAAGCATCTTTTATCGATGCATTTAATCCATTTTCATAATCATTTAGGTTTATTTAAGTTGTTTAGAATTTTTTATTCTAAGAATTTGTATCATTGCATTTAATCATTTAAATTCATTAAGCATTTAAATTCATTAAGCTGTTTAGAATTTGTTATTCTAAACATATTTTATCAATGCATTCATCCATTTTCATAATTATTTAGTTTTAGTAAGTTGTTTAGATTTGTCATTTTAATAATATTTTGCATTTATATAATCCATTAGTTGCATTTAATTCATTTATTAGTATCAAGTTCATGTAGAATTTACTTGCACCATATACATCTATAATAATTGTGTCATATACATGTGTGTCAAACATAATCATAGAAAATTAAAAACATTGTCATTAAGCATCATTATCACATCAACATATTCATCCTGCATCACCATTATCAATGTCATATAAACATGCAAATCAAGAATACATCATTATCATCATGTCATATTGACCATACAATCACATATACATAATAATCATAATGTATACAATAAAATAAAAATCATCACATATGCATCCAAAATCAAATGGTCATCACATATAAATAAATTCCCATCAAATTCCATCAGTATATATCAATATCCATCAAATATCCATCATAATATATACGTAACAATGTCAGTATCAAATACATTAGAATAAATGTACTCAACACATGTACATCAATCAAAAAGGTCAAAATCTATCCTACCCATATAACTAGCCACTGTTGGTTGTGTCTGAATGTGTCAAGGACCTCGGTACAAATCTTATTGGTCCTCCTCCTCTAGCCTCCTTGATCTTACTGGTCCTCCTCCTGATGACCCTACCCCTCCTCTTCACCTTGGTGATAGTGGTGCCCCCATCAAATGGTTCCTCCTAGATCTCGATCATATCGACCCGGATCCACTCCTTCTTGATCCACTCCTCTTTGGAATAGTTGGGTGCCCTATCCTTTGCTAGCATAGCCTACTCATATAGTCTTATTTAATATTGAGCCTCATGGCTCACCTTGGCCAATTGCAATGCTAAATTTGTCACCCTATCCTCTTCCCTACCTCCTCACAATATCCCTCTCTTGGTGATAACAGTTCCTATCCCTCTATAGTTATGATCTCTCCAACTCCCATGCTCCTCTCGCCAACCCTGGGCTATCTCACTCTATTGTGATGGTTGTAACATATTCCTACAAACTATCTCTCTCTGTTGTCATAGAGGCTAGGTCCCCCTGCATCTAGACTATGCGTTATTGAAATGTTGTCACTTGGATCTCCATTTTCACCACACTTATCTATAAGATGCTCCTCCCCTTCTATCCTCTCTTATCCTATGGTGAGGATGTACCCATAGGAGCATCCTCCAACTTTGACATCTCTAGATACTTTGAGACCTTCCCCTCTACCTCCATCCTCTTTGAGTCGGTGTTATTGCTACTAGCAGTGACATCCTCCACTATCACCCCCCTCCTATCCTTGTCTCCCCCTCCATCACCTCCTTTGACCCCTCCAACCCTCTGACCCCCTCTCCCTTGTGTTTCTCATCTAGTTTTAGCTCTCCTCATCTATTGGACCTTATCCATGGCCACCTATGTCCTCATAGTTGTCAAACTCAAAGCATGTGTCAGTCACAACAACCCATGCCACTCCCACTATGCTCTATTCTTGTCAGTCACTCTTGGGTCATCCACCACTCCATGCATATCCCATATCACCTGATCTACTCTCCTCCACAACTCTACAATTATCTTGCAAACTATTTGTGGATCCCACTTGGCCACCTCTCTCATCAACTATACAAAAACATATGGACCATCTCTGATGTCCTGTCGAACCCTGAACTACCTCATGATCTTGTCCGGACGATATCTCTCAATGAGATATGGGAATCAACCTATGATGTAGCACACACTGAACATGTATCTTTAATACCTCCTATCTTATGGCCACCCTCCCTCTCCTTGGAATGACATCCACATGACATCCCCTTCCTCTAATCATCCAAATTCTATCACCAAAACAACATAACCTTAACCTCTCTATACCTCAATCCTCCTTGCCAACTAAAAACCACTAGCTCATCCTCATCTCAATCCATCCATACACCTATTGGTAATGTGAAAACAGTATGCTTACATGCCCATATATATAATAGGGTGATGTGGTTCAAGCTTTTCCCCCCTTGGTAGCATACCATGTGGAGGTCTTGGTATAGGTGTGCTAAGATTTATGGTTCAAATGAAAACTACCACTACTACTCAACCATCTCTAATATGCACTCCCTCAAGATCAAGGTAAAGAATGGACTACTCCATTTCAGTATCAAGACCCCTCTCACTAACTTTCACAAGTAAAGTGTCATCCTCTACACTAGTTGCACACACTTGTCTAAGTCCAATTGATGTCCTCTCATTGGGATGTCCCCTCTAAAAAAATCATTGTAGGATCATAGGAACAAGTGCTCATGCTTTGTACCTATAGGCCCCTGATGGGAAGCATTAAAATTTATTAAACATCCTCTAGATTCATGGTGATCTCCCTTGTCAGGAGATGAAATATGCTCATCTTTTATCTGCATCTCTTTGATAGGGTCATCAACAATGGGAAATGTGCATGAATAATTGGCATACATGCCATGTAGGCCAAGACACATGCATAAAATAATGCCTAATCAACATCCTGGAACCAGGTAACTAGTTGGAGGAATGTTGATTGCCTCTCTTTCATCTTTACAACTATGAGACTCTTCTTTTGCATCACCAAACCATTTGTCAGCTTTTTATTCTAGCCAATAATCATTTTCTTCTATGATATTTTTATCTATTTGTTTCTACTAGCATATTCACACCTTCACAAGGTAGATTCACCTTTCCAAGATCCCATTTGCCCATCGGCAAATTCATCCATGTATAGGGCACATTCACCCTTTTGTCTTAGAATTTTTCCATTCAATGAATTCCCATTTCCCTCCGACACATTCACCTGTTTGTCTGTAAATTTTCTCATTCGGGGCATATTCATCCCCATTTTGATGCATTCACCCCCCTTTTACGCATATTTACCTCTTTTTTGGTGTATTCACCCATATGTGGGTGGATTCACCCAATCAAATTGGACAAATCCACCACACATGTTTTTCCTAGCTAGTATTAAGTGATAATTAATGACTAGTCTAAAGCAGGTTCAAATTTGTGTACTTGTACAACTTTCCCTCCTTGTCATTCTATCGCCCTCACTCAGTTCACGCAATGGGTTATTATTGTTACATTCACCATCTCACTCAAGCTCCTTTATTTGCCTCCTCACTCAATCACTATTAGTGTAGGTTATAATTATTAGTACTTTTTACCCTAATTATTATCTATAGCCCCCTTAATCATTGTTTTCCTTGAACATCCACTTGAATGCGTGTTCTAATAATAGTAAAAAAATAAAGACATGTGGTTGAAATTTTTTGCAAGGTTATATGGACAAAGGTGGTTGGGAGAAAGAATAAGTATTACCTTGAAAAAATTAACCTCAACATGGATCATTAGTGTAGTGTTGTATAATTGCACCAAGTGGAAATTTCACACTTACGCATTTAGGTCCCACCTCATTTATGGCAAAAACTAATAAGTTAGAATTTTACGGTTCTGACTTCATATGTGACAACAATGAAGCACTAGTAGCTTGAGTGTTTAATTCTTGCAAAGTTTTGGTTGGACACTAACGTGATGTGTAGACATCTCCATGACGTGCTAGCATCCCCATACTTTTAGAGATTAAAACACGAATATTTTGTGTCCTTTTCTCATGACATGTGTTGTAGCAGAAAGGATGTGTGTGTAATGGCTCCTCCTACCCATGCAACCTCACAAAACTCCATTTTTAGTCTCATTTTCATAATGGAGTCTTCTCGAGCAACTTCTTCTTGCTCTTTCATTCTCATGGTGAAGCTCTGTTGGATTTCTCTCTCAAGCAATAGCCAAGACTCCTCTTGCATGCAAATACATCATGTCTATCAATCCAGGAGGGGAGCCACATGTTGTTGGTAACACTCTCTTGTTGTTCTATTTCATACGATCTTGTTTATGTGATCTTGTCTTTACTTATTTACATTTGTGATAGGGGTTCTTCTCCTTGTGGGGTTTGTTTCTATCACACGTCTATTATATTTGTGATAGGGGTTCTCCTCCTTTGTGTGGTTTGTTTCTATCACATGTATTTGCTTTATATATTTTTATCTATCTCAATCTTGTCTAGCTACCTATGGAGGTGGAAACACCGAAACAGGGGTTTGATTGAGGCAAGCCCCTAAACATCCCCCAACATTTTTCCCATTTTGTTTGTGTGCATATGAATAGATTTAGCAAGCTGGGTATTTTGAATTCTGGATTTTTATTGTTTGTTTCATTAGAGATGACCACGGTGCACAAATGTTCGCACAACATGTTGACGTCTGTGGCTGAGAGCTAATCCTCTTAAGGGTATAATCTTTGGTTTTTGTGCTTTCTATTTTTGTATATCAGAGAATTTAATTCTTTCATTTGCTCCTGTAATTAAGTGATTTCAATATTTTTATTATTTATAACTTAGTGTTAACTTGATTAGATTAAGCAAACATTCTTTATTATTCATCCTGTCACCCAAGCTTTGATCTTTGAGGTAATTAAGGGCTATTTGCTCCTTAGGACCCTATTGTCTTGAGGATAGTGAATCCCCTCCTTTACAATTAGCAAAAGCCATATATAGAGGCCAATATCCCTTAGAGGTCAAAGATTATCATTGCCCAATTGAGGACTAACTCACATCATCTTCGATGTGAAACACGAGAAAGTGGAAAATATCAGAAAAGGTTTGGAAAGAGAGGGGTTGTATCTTGTGTATAGTGAGAATTGTGAAAAATTGAAAAACATTTTATTTTAGATTGTAAAGCATACAATGATATAAAGACAACTGCATAAGTGATTTAACAATAGTTTCTTTTCGAAATATATTCAAACATAGAATTGATGGAAAGAATGGAAGAGCTCATTGTCAAACTAAACACTTTAGAATGCTTGTTAAATTAACACGATATAGGGGAGAAGAGCCCAAAGTAGTGTGGGGGCCTATCCTAAGGATGTAAGTAGTCCCACGTTTTCCCCACACTAGAGCGCCTTAATATGCTATGGTTAAACAATTTTCACCAAAAAAGTCAACAAGGGTACTTGAATCACTGTACTGTCAAAATTGTATTATAATCAGTGAATATTTGTCCCAAACACAAGTAGATATTCATAGTCTTACATGTCAGAGAATATTCAAAGAAAAATTGACATCACCATCTTACATGTTGTATTGCTTTCATATGGACTATAGCATTAAAACATGCATCCAAAATAAAAAAAATTAGTATAACCCACACTCCCCTTACATATCACCACTTGCATTACATCACAGCCAATATTTTCATAGATTCGATGCCATGAGAAAAGCTAGGAGCCGAGACTGTCCCATCAACAAATCAATGGAAACCAAACCCCTATCCCACTTTCCTAGCAACACAACACTTAGAGGAAACTCAATCATTCATATGTGTCCCATCGGTCAAATGCATGCTCACTACTACTGGCGACTTCTCATATTTTGCCACTTGCAACCACCAAAATAGTGGTGTTCAAGCCACCAAAATCACCTGTCAAGCAAACAAGGATTGCACGCCATTAATACATACAAACTCGACAATTGAAGGCACCGGATCAAGTTTTCAAACTTGGAAAAAAAAAGGACAAAAATTAAAGACTCCATACCAAACCAACATTGTACATATAAAGAGATTTTCAAATTAAAAAATGAATTACTCAATCTCTTCCAATTTCCATTTAGCACGTCTCACTTTCATTTTCATTTCTACAATTTCCTAGAGAAAGATGAAGAAAGATCAGAGGCAGCAACAACACCCTAAGAAGCTATAGGTATTATAATGCTACTAATTCTTTATGCCTAAAGATGCCAATCTGTTGTATGCTATGAATATGTTTTCCACAAATCTATAAATATATGGGGTTTCACACTAATGTTGTTTACATTGGGTTTTTCATTTATGTTCTTTATGCCTTGGAAAGCAAATATGTTGTATGCGATGTCAATGTTTGTCACAATCACCTGTAACTCAATATTTGGGGTTTCAACTTACACTTTTTATGAATGTCAAGTCATTTTAGTTCAATTTCAGGGTTTGTTTTTATATTCTATATGTCTAGGAATATAAAGCAATTGTATGCACTGTAAATGTTTGTCACCCACTACCATGTAACCCAATATATGGGGTTTCAACTTTTACTGTTTATGAATGTCAATGTATTTTTGTTAAAGAATGCATTACTCATTATTTGTCGGTTGGGTTTTTAATTTATATTCTTTTTTTCCTTAGAATGAAATTATGTTTGTATGTGTTGCCAATTTTTGTCATAGTAACATGTAACTCAATACCAGGCATTTCAGCTTACACTATTTATGAATGTCAAGTCATTTCAGTTCAATTTCAGGGTTTTTTTATTCTATATGCCTGTGAATATAGATCAATTGTATGCATTGTAAATGTTTGTCACCAGCTACCTTGTAACTCAATATTTGGGGTTTCAACTTATACTATTTATGAATGTCAATGTATTTATGTTAGCAAATGCATTACTCATTCTTTTCCAGTTGGGGTTTTCATTTATATACGTTATGCATTGGGATGTAAATATGTTTGTATGCATTGTTAATGTTTGTCACAATAACATGTAACTCATTACATGGGGTTTTAGCTTACACTATTTATGAATGTCAAGTCATTTCAGTTCAATTTCAAGGTTTTTTTATTCTATATGCCTACGAATATAGATCAGTTGTTTGCACTGTAAATGTTTGTCACCCTCTACCCTGTAACTCGATATCTAGGGTTTCAACTTATACTGTCTATGAATGCCAAGGAAATTCAGTTCAATTTGTGGGATTTTTTATTCATTTTCTATATGTAGGTTTCAATATAGGCAACGATGTACATGTACTGTAAATGTTTGTCACCCACTACCCTTTAACTCCATATCTGGGGTTTCAACTTATATTGTTTGTGGATGTCAATGCATTTATGTTCGGCTTTGCACTCAAGAAAGCTCCCTTTGTCTTGCAGATGAGGTTTTCTACCTCACTACACCTGTACCATTGTCTTTCGTTTTGATAATGGTTAACCAATGTTCGTTCATATCTCACTAACCTAATTGTGCACTATATATGTACAAATACACACACACATATGTGTGTGTGTATATATATATATATATGCATATATATACATATACATATATACATATAAGTATATACGTATATGTATGTACACACGTATATGTATATACATATATACATATATATACATATATATACATATATATATATATATATATATATATAATATGTAGTTTTTATAATTATCAGTATATATAGAATGCAATTGTTACACCTAATATGCTCTAAGTCATTTCAATTCAAATAATAAATCAAACAAACTGTCAACATGCATATATTCAATAAAACAAACTGTTCATGCACATTAAAGACAATTGCATTACAAGCTCTTCATGTATACCAAGCATTACATTGCAAATTTTCAACATGCATATTAAAGAAAAGCAAACTATTCATGCATCATAGTGACTTCAACGATGTTCAATTATTATTTTTTTCATTGCTTCAAACATCTTTTTTAATATCTGCAAGTGCAATCTAAAGGCAAAATGAGGTCCAATCCAACAAACAAGACTACAAAGACAAATTAATGTACACGGAAAGAGACAGTAACAGTCCCCCATGTGCATGAACCGGTTGTAGAAGCAAATAACATTCCTCAACCTATTGAGGCAATCCCGAGATTGATGCATCTGCAATCAGGCGGGCAAGAGAATTACAAGAGAGGGAATGGTAATAAAAGGACATGGGCAGGGCCCTAGAGGATGTTGAAACTAATGGGATGTCGATGAGAGTTGTTGCCAAGAAATGGAAAATCCCAGCTACTACGTTGAGCAATTGGTTAGGCGACCTCACAACTACTTCAAAGAAGGGTCCTCCAACAGTCCTGACAACAAAGGAGGAGGATCTTATTGTAAATTGGTGCACAAATATGATATTATTTGGTGACGGGCTTGAGATTATCAATCTCAAGCAAGAGGTTGCCTAGATTTTCCAGACTAGACCTAACCCTTTCACAGAGGGGTTGCCTGGAAAATCATGGTGGACTGGATTCAAGAGGTGCCATCCAAAATT
Source organism: Sequoia sempervirens (assembly GCA_007258455.2). Classification (NCBI taxonomy): domain Eukaryota; kingdom Viridiplantae; phylum Streptophyta; class Pinopsida; order Cupressales; family Cupressaceae; genus Sequoia; species Sequoia sempervirens. The sequence continues at coordinate 23,270 of VDFB02012689.1, forward strand.
GACCTTGTGGACAGTTGAAGGTCTCGAAAAAGACAGGGAAGTAAACTTAAGACCCCCAGTAGTAGCTGAATTTTACATAACGTTGATAATAACATATGAAAGTAACCCATACGGTCCAAACAAAATATGGAACTATGATGAAATGGGCATTCAAGCTGGCAGAAATGAAACAATGATGGTGTTGGCATGATGAGGTAGTAGGAATTTCTCGTACATAATTTTGAAAAGCCGAGAATGGATAACAATTCTCTGTTGTGTTAATGCAGCTGGCCAAAGCATACCTAGTTTCTCTATTCAAGGGAAATACAAAGATAGAGAATTACATTGTTAACTGTGAACCACTAGCATGTATGACAACCCAAACACACACTTGGATGACAAAGGAGCTTTTTTTTGACTGGTTGAAACATTTTTGTCTCTCAGTTCTAGGGGGTGTCACCAACTAATAGGCACCTTCTCATTTTTTAAGGCCATGGAAGTCATATTGCACTATCAACTATCTAGGAGTTAAGGAGGTTAGGCATTGACCTCCTTACATTGTTTGCTCATACTTCTCACGTGTTACAGCCTTTGGATGTTAGCGTGTTTGCACCATTCAAGGCATCAAATTAGAATGAGTTGATTTCTCACTAGATTCCCAAATATTGATATCAGAAGGGTAAAATTGGTGGAGTTAGGTAGCAAGGCACTAAGAAGAGCATTGGCACCATCGAACATAAAAGTTGGCTTTAAAAGGATGAGGATATGGCCCCTCAATTTTGATGCACTCTCGGGCGACATGCGTCCCAACAAGATGTATGAGATCGATGACACAAAGGATGTTTCTGCACTGCAAAACATCCTTAGTTGTTCGGGACTCGCTATTTCAACATATGAAGTGTCACAAACATTGCAGACTGCAATAGATAATCAAGTGCAAAAGGTGCAAAGCAACAATTTTAGGACATGGACAACCAACCCAAACAAAAAGACGTGGGGAATTTTACATTCCCATCTCCAATTGCCACACCTCCAAACCAAACAGTGCATTATTATGTAGATGGTGGCCACGAAAGTCAAGGTACAACGGACCAGGAGGAGTTCACTGACTCCCAAGTCAATGAAACAATTGAAACCAAAACTGATTTGAGAATCACTAATTTCCTTAAGCTGCCAGTTCACATAGTCAATGTAAGAATGAGAAAGTCTACTGGTGGGGCTCTTCGAGTGAGCGAACAGTCTCAATTATTAATTTTTGATAGTTACATGACTCTCATAATGAAGTAGAAGCAAAGAAAACAAGAAATGGAGGAATTAAAAATAAAAAAGAAGCAACAAATTAAGGACAAAAAGGTAGCACAAATTGTGGCCTTGGAGTCACAGAACGTGCTAAAATCTTTGAAAATGAAACTGGAGCCGAAGGGGGTTGGTAATTTTGCCAGTTTCAAAAGGTTAGAAAAGGGCGGAAACATGGTTCAAAAAGAACAAGACAAGAAGGAGAGGGAGATTGAGGCTTCCCATAAAGCATTGCTACAAGATAAATGCTTAAGCAGTCCCGCAACCCCCTTATCTGATAATCATGGTTCTTTTGAGAAATAACGAATAATAACTTCCCTCACTTTACTGCAAGCAATGTGTGTTTGAGTCCAAACTTATCTCAAGTAAGTTGCACTCAATTTCTAGTTGGACTAACTTCTTCACCAGTAAGCCCTTCAAATGTAAGTTGCATGCAATCAAAAAATGCAAATGCAAATCATTTTATGGCAAGTCTAAATACAACAATAGGATATGAGAACACATCTCCAGATTCTTTTCTTGGAGCATTTGACTAAGGTTGGTAGGGACCAACTGTAATAGTCCCTTATATTTTGGGTTTTCTTGGTTGTAGTTGGGAATGGAAATTTCAGTGTGCTGCAACTCTATCATTATTATATTTGAACTAAAACTATTTATCAATGTGATTGTTTCACGATGTTATTTTGTTACCCACTGCAATTTAATGTTTGCAATGTAAATGTTAGTGAAATTGTAGTCTATATGAATGTTAGAGTTTCTTTTTGATTTCAATTCTTAATCCCTACCAATGCTTTCAGTTGAATAAGACCAACCTGTTCATGACATGCATAAGTCGGTTGAACTTATTTTGTTTTGGTATAGTGATTCCACTACTCTTGTTTACTTTATGGATAAAAATTATTTTACAATTGGATATGAAGGGGCTCTTATGTGGGGCCCATTGATGACTACGTGAATACCTTTTTATGGTTGTCATATAATCTACATTTCAAAAAATATATTCTATGTTGATAATCTGTTTCAATTTTGTTTACAACAATTATTATGTTTATAATACCTAATCTACATTTCTGAAATATATTCAATGCTGATAATCTTATATAATATTTCATAGAATACAATCTATGTTGATAATCCAACATTTGAAACTGCATAACAAGGCATTTCATATAGTCATTGAAAAGGTCTACTAGACATGTCTAAATTCCAACATATATAATTTTGTCCTGGATTCAAAGAAAATTATTCATGAGATATAGCATTCCAAGTAACTAAATCTTATACAATATTTTCATGTAATACATGTACAAGGCTATTGTCTTGGTAAAGTCTTTAAACAAAGCACGATATTCTCACACAACATACTAAAAACTAAATATTACCACCCACACAACACTTCATAAAGAAATACTTGATGTAATCTATCCTTTTGTATATCAGTAGCTCAATTGAAATTTAATTTTAGGCTATACCTCTACAAAAGTTAACATGTTTCCATGTCTTATCTCAAGTTTATTTGTTTGGGTTCGCATATGAAAGAAACATGTATAGTTTTTATCAATTATTACAGTCCACTATTTTTTTGTAAACCAAAAAATACATTAGATTTAGGGGTTATGATTAAAATGTCAAAAAATTATATCATTCAATTTAGTAAATGCTAATTAGATTATATTGGTTAATACTCACAACATAATTACACTTGATTACGAGGGTATTTATATGGAGGCATGCCAAGGGAGGTTGAAGGAGTGAATGGTAGAGATGAATGCGATACATGTTTGTATGGATGAGTATGAAGTTACTTTGAGGACTATAATGACCTATGTTTGTATGGATGAGTATGAAGTTACTTTGAGGACTATATTCTCTTCCATTATATATAATGGAAGATAATATTTAATGGAAAATGGTGTTACTTTGAAACAAGCACGTCATGAACAAGTTGGACCTATTGCACTATTGCTCTCCCTTATTATTGTGTTCATCATTACACAAACTTTAACTCTGCAATTTGATTTTAATATTTGTTTGTTATTCTGAAATATGAAAATGGTTTCACTGGTTTTCATTTTGAGGATATTCTGCCATGCAATTGCCTTATTCTATTCTTCATTGCACAATAATTCATTTGCCAGTTATGTATTTCACAATTGTGTAGTACATATATGTATATATATTTGCATACATATGTACATATATATGTATGTACATAAGTATGCACATATAAATATCTATGTGCATACATATTTAGATGTGTGTCTATGTCAATAGGTATGTACATATATATATCTATGTGCATACATATGTACATGTATGTCTATGTCAATATGTATGTATATATATATCAATGTGCATATATATATATGTGTGTGTGTGTGTGTGTGTGTGTGTGTGTGTGTGTGTGTGTGCGCCATGTACATATATTGATAGATAGATTGAAAGTTAATATATAGGTATAGATAGAAATTAAATGAAAAGATTAAACCCATTAAAGTCGCAATGATACATGAAGAGAACCATATTTTTCCTTGACAAATTGATTGTGTCTATGAACACAAATATTGGAAGTGTTCATAAACACCCTCGATGCCATATAGATCATTGAGCACATTGTGGATGTACCTAGAACACAAGAGAACCTTCGAACTATGGATAACCACATAAACACTTTAAATATTATGTTCAAAATCAACAATAAAAAAAAAACCTTCAACTTAAGTAACACAACACACCCATAACAAATCAAATAAGTAATAAGAAGAAAGAAGCAACGAATGACAAGAGACAATGGTACAACCTTAGTGAGGTTAAAAACCTCACCTCTATGAATTGGAAATGGAAAATGATATGGTGAATATCTCCAACTCAATCTTGCAAACATAAATGAAAGGAGGCATTAATCAAAGACATGTAGCAGTGTTTAACTTATAATGAGAAAGTATATTAAGGAAAGTGTTTACCTTTGAAGTGCAATTCACCATCACCAAGCCAATAATGAATTGAAATTGCACACCATTGAAGAAGATTGAACAAGACACAAATTTACAAGTGTTATCCGAGTATAACATGTCTAAAAGACTGAAACAAATAACTCCTTAAAGAAACATATATATACCAACATGTAATGTCCCCTCCCTAGCCAGTGGCTCGAGGAATAGGGTTAGTTTATTACTACAATTCCCGTAGGCTAACAGGATGATTAGGGAATCTTTATGAGGGGTTTCAAGACTTGTCCTTATTACTTCCTATTTTTAGTAAGTGACATTTTGGGTCAGTGATGGCACACTTGCAGTTGATCTTGGTCATGGGACACTCTTGAGGGGTCATTTGGATATTCGGGCTAGGAGTTATGGATTTATTAAGTCACATCATTTAATAATATTCTATTATTAAGTGATTTCATGATTTAATGTTATAAAGTGAAAGTGACTTTATTAAAAGAATATCTTAAGTCACTTTATGAAGTATTTAAGTGAAAAGTCACTTTGACAAATGTTTTAATATTAAATTATATGAGCTAGTGAAAAGTGGTGTTGCTTTTCAAAAGGAGATATTTGTGTTTGACTTGTCAAAGGCTAAAAACCTAAAAGTGGTGTCCTTCTCCATAAGGCAAGGGTTTGGCTCATTATTCGTCATTGAAAAATATTATATCATTTTGGAGTTGTTGCTACAAGTTT
>VDFB02012690.1:0-16110 GCA_007258455.2 Sequoia sempervirens
AAAACATATCCTGAGATACTTGTGTGGCACAATTGGATATGGTTTGAGATATTCTTCGAGATGTGGACTTGGAGCTGCATGGATTGCGGTCCCGATTAGGCCGGTGTCAGCGTCGAAAAGAGCACCTCTGGATGTTATGATTTAAGGATCTGCCATGATATCACAAAGTGCAGCGGTCATCACAATAGCATTAGAAATTTTATGAGAAGTACGTGCAGCTTATTGTGGCAACTCGAGAAGCAATGTGGCCCGTAAGCTCCTTGCGGGATTGTTTGGACAATCAATGGAGCCCTACTATCATTCATTATTGATAACTTGGTACATGTGAAGCTTTACGTCAATCCTATTTTTCATGGCCAAGACAAAAGTATGTTGAGATCAAATACCATTATACTCAGAGATATGGTATTGAGGGAAGCTATCTGATTGAGGCTTATATTAGCGATGAAGCGGGCAGGCATTCTCACAAAGCCTCTCTCTCGAGGATAAGTTTGTGGCACTTCGAGATAAGCTTGGTATGTGTAATGTCCCTTCTCATTAGTGATGCTGTTTTGTTACTCATCTGACCCTATTAGGAGCTTGTAAACCGTTTGAGGTAAAATTAGGGTTTCCATGTTCGGTGGTCCTTTGGCATTTCAAGGAGCTTACTATTTATAGTAAAATCTATTTTTTGTAGTATGAAGATTGTCAACTTTCAGGACTTCATTTCCAGTTGGAGCAATTATTTGAATTCAAGTTCTAGCTTCTAAAAGTTTTATTTGGTGAATTTCATAAATAAAGGCATTAATGTTTTAAATTGCAGTTGACCCCTTGGCCTAGGAGAATAACTTCAAAGTTGTGTTAAAAGGTGGTCATGAAGGGGGACGCCTTCATAAGGTTTAAATATTATTCAAAGTTTAAATGCCTTGGAAAAAGGGACGCCACACTTTGAGGAGTTATGTTTTAAATAATAAAGTGAAATTATATTCTTGCAAAAGGGACGCCACTTGAAGAATTATTTGAATTTTGGAAATTTAAAGAGTCTCATGTGACTCTTGGCGTACTTTCTTGAGCAATTGAAGAGTCTTCTACTCTTCTATAAAATGAATGCTTTGCTCCAGCTTTGGTATCGAATTGCTTATTATACTGTTATGCTGTCGAATTGACAAGTGATATTTTTGCTTTGAGGATGCTACCTCCTAGCCATTACCAATTTCGTGTTTGAAATACAACACCTAGTTGTTCATTTGCTGCTTCTCATCCAGACTAGCAGAGTGTACTCATCAGTTGAAGTTTTGATGATATTTCCAGATTTTTGAGTTGCTGGTTCACATACAGCTGAAAGTGAAAATTGAATACAGCTTTTTGAATAAAATTATTTTGGTTTTGGGCATTGTTGCTAAGCATTTGCTGATTCTAGGCGACCCTTCTTGCAAAGTATGGGATTTAATTTTGAAGATTCTGATTTTTGGTGACAAATTCGCCCTCAAGGAGGGTCGTACCATTCTTAGAGGCTTTGGGATTTGTGCAAGAAATATGTGTGAAGATTTTTGTTGTTTGGTGATCAGAATGTGTTCGCCTATCTCCTAAAAGGTTCCAGCAAAAGACGGCATTCGATTTGGAGGTATTTTGAGTGAGTTATGAATGTTTTATTGATCTCACAGTTTGCTGATCAGATTTCCAGAACTCTGTTTTTTTATATTAGATTCATATGATGTCAGTTTTGGTCTTTATTTTATCATTGGAAGAGCAAAAGAACATTGCTAGTATTCATTCTTCTCTTCTTAGCTTTGTTCTATATCATTGTAACTAGTAATTTGCAGATTTGTATTTGTGATTGTAAGGTTGAGATTTTAGTAGTACTAATCCAACTGTTTTAAGTCTCTGCAATTACTTGATTTATTCCATATTAATTACCCCTGGATGGTTTACCGCCAATGTGGAAAAATGAACATTAGATATCTCTTTGTACCCACTCTCAAGTGGTGAATCCCCACTCTCTAATGGATGCCCGCCGCAATGGATGAATTAGATAGTTGTATTTTCCATGGCTGGTTATCCGCCTATTGTTTCAGTTTTTAATTAATAACTCCGTCATATGTTAGCACCTCGCCCTCAGTGGGATCTTGAGTGCACATTCTTGACGTTGAGTTTGCTTCATTTCAAGTTATTGTTTTGTAGTGTCTCCGCCATATGACAACACCTCTCCTTCCTTGGGATTGAGTGTGCATTCTTGGCGTTGAGATCTTTTCAACTTGGATTTCAATTTGGAGCTAACGCTAATCAAGTTGGCTAGTGCTGGTTTAATGTTGTATGAAATCCTTGAAAAATTAGTTTAGCATAATTCGATTATGGTGGACAATACAAGCCCTAACTAAAGAGTCTGCGATATCGGTGATCCTCTTTAATAGGTTCTTCTCTTGTGAGAAGTTCGGTGAAATCCATGTTAATGCATTCTTCTCTGCTTGAAGAGAGAGTTTGAGTCGAAAGCCCTTGATTTCCGCCCTCTAAAGGGAGGCAAAGCGAAATTGGATGTCGTAATATTGACTCCATGGCGAGCATCATCTTAGAGTCAAGTGATGATTTTTTTTGTACTTGTGTTTCACCCTCTTTTAGGGGAGGAAACCATGAGGTAGAAAGTCATGTTGAGGTGACAACATCACGTAAGTGATGAACACTTGTACACACCATACATGGTTGTAGCCATTATGGTTGATATCATGTTGAGGTGATATCTAATATCATGATGAGTGATATCTTTCTTTCACATATGGTTTGTAGCCATAGTGGTAGACATCACAATGAGGTGATATGTCTTGTGCAGCTAGAAGTATACTCCCTAGCTGAGAGGGAGTGTTGATGTTCTATGACAACGTCGGTCATATCCTTCCAGCCGATCTCCTTGAAGAATGATGGTCGGTCTAAAGGATTCAAGCTTCAGCAATATCATAGCCAACGAAGCTCCTGCTAAATATACAACATATTTAAAATTGTTTCTTCAACAACATGCTTTCAAAGAGACAGTCAGGCCATCATTCCTATCAAAGAAGAAAAACAGATACTCCAAAAGTTTCGTTCTCATTGGATGAAATGGAAAGTCATCTCTGGATTCTCATATACAGAGGATTTGTTTGTAGATCTATAGGAGGATTCTTTGGCCCCAAAACTCTCAAATCCTAGAACCAGATTAACTGACACCCATTCGAATTTCTTAATGTCCTTATGATCCAAAGAGATACTTCTTGGGATCTTCTCCTCTCAACAGCAGAGAGATAAAGTTTTCCAATGAGGACCTTGCTTCTTCAACAAATTGAGGCTGTTCATGAAACATTGGTCTTTGGCCGTCAATCCTACTGAGGAGTATTGTTCCAGAGTGGGTTTGATTAACTCTTTCTCTAAGTTAGTCTGAATCTTGTATTGAAAAATGTGGGATCTACCATTGGAGAATACATAGTGGCTTCAGAGATGACACTCAAACTAGGAGTCTCAAACTTTAAACTATGCTTGTATCTGCATCAATCTATATCTGAAAATCCTCTCTTGAATAGCTTATATGTGATATCCCAAACATAGAATGGGAACAACACATTGATTATGAAAATATAGTTTGTCCACTAGCATTACAATGATCGCAGCATAATTAGAGGAAACCAGGCCTTTTATCGATCCTATTCTTTAGGCGCCAAGATCCATGACAACTCTGAATTTCCAAACTTCCAATTCTTTGGATTTGCTACAACTAGAAGGCAAATTTCAATAGGCATACACTTGAAAAAGAAAGCAAAATAATCTTACTTCACCACAGATTGCTCTAAGTAATCCCTTTGATCTTCTTCACTTGGGAATGATGGATTACATCTAAACCATTCTTGTTTCCAATGAATAACTCCTTGCCAATCCAAATCTACAATTTTTTCCCGGTCAGTCTTTCAAACCTTCTGAATTGCTTTTAATATTCCTTGGAACCTCATCAACAATGAACATTAGAAGCAAAACTCAATCCACAAGGTCCATTCAGCAACATAATCTTATGCCAGATCTGCTCATGATATGGGGATCAAAAGCACAACAATCTGTCAGAAAGAAACACCAATTAGTTAAAGCATATAATAGATATGGAAGAGGAGCTCAATTTTTATTAGCAAATTAGTAGACAAATCACTGCAAATTTGGACTTCAAAGATGACAACCATAACCCAAGGGAAAGCTCATAAGGATTTGGATGATTAAGTGAATAAATATGAAATGTAAATGCACTCTCTTGAGACCCAAATCCACAAAGATCCTCTCTTGGAACTATTGACATTTTGTGACACCCTTGTTTTCCCCCTACTGACAATGGGTATTTGGGTGATTTTCCTTTTGCGTTATGATGGTCTTCCCTTGTCTTAGTTAGTTGCCCAAGTTCAAAATCCAAAAAACTAAGTGTTAGAAATCATTGAGCTTTCCATGGTGCAAAGATGCCAAATGGGTACCCATATCTCAAATTTGAAGAAGTTTTGAGATAAATCGGCCAAGTTATGCATTTGTGGGTTTTTTTTGACCCATTTGGACATTTGTGGGGATTTGCACCTGGTCTAAATCTTTGCAGTAAAAGGTATTTCCTAATTATTTATTTAATTATTAGGTCCCATTTCCTCTAATTACTTAAGCTTACTTAGGTTGTGTTCTTTTTATGTCTGATGTCTTAGGATGAGGACACATGCCATGATCTTGTTTTATCCTCACCTAGGGTTTCTAGGTTAATTATCCTTTTAAAAGGACTCTCCGTGATGAGCCCTGCCTGGCTCACAACTCAAACCCCTGTATTTTCCTTATCTTATTTGTGTTTTTTTGTTTTTTAGAGAAATTTCTAGACAGAAGAGAAGGGGCGTACAGCATAAATTGCTTATAAAATGTAAATCTAGCTATTTTCTACAGAATGGAAGTGCAAAAGGTATTATTTAACTGAAACAAATAGATCACAAATGATAAACGTACCCGAAAGCTTCCAGATTATTTATTTAAGAAAATAAGTCCAGTTTGCCAACCAAGATGGTGAAAACTGACAAAATCCAGTGTAGGAAGCTACAGAATGCAATGTCCAGCCTAGAATGAAATAAGCTAACCAATTTTTTTCGATAAATTAACACATCACAACCAGCACTTAGCCAACTTGATTAGCGTTAGCTCCAAATAGAAAACCAAACTTGAAAGAACTACTCAACGTCAAGAATGTGCACTCAAGATCCCACTGAGGGCAGGTGCTAACATATGACGGAGTGTTTAAATTGAAAGCTAGAAATTAACAGGCGGATAACCAGCCATGAAGAGCATTTCCACACTACCACCAAACAGTGGGGGGAAAAGATTACAATTAAAACAATTCATCCGTTGCGGCGGGCATCCACAGAGCTGTGGGGATTCACCACTATGAAAGTGGGTACAAGAGTGTTACAATCAGATTATCCACACTGGCGGTAAACCATCCAGGGGTAATTTAATGAGAAAACAACAAGTAATTGCAGAACTGGAAATGGTTGGATTAGTAATGCTCAATCTCAACCTTTACAAATTAAACTCTGCATATTACAAATTACAATGATAGAGAATGAATCTAGGAATAGAAGTAAAAGTTCTAACAATCAAATAACACTCCAAAACTGAAGTATGAAGCCAAAAACAGAGAACTATTACAATCTGATATAAAATCTGTATTCTGGAAATTCAAACCAGCAACTGTGAATATCATGAAATACTCATAACTTGGTCAAATTACCTCCGAATGATGAGAAATCAGTTGCAAATGCTCCCTAGAGGATTGGCGCCCAAGTTGCAAACAAGAAACATTCACCAAAAACTCCAGTTTATTTATCACGAATTCCAAAGCACCCTCAAATGGAACGGCCAAGCAAGGAGGTGCGATTTTGCAAGATAAAAAAAACCACTTCAAATTAAAATCTGAAACTTCATGGAGCTGGTCGCCTTGGATGGAGAAGAGGAATGGAAAAGTACCCACAACCAAAATAAAATCACTCCAAGAGCTGTAAGCAAAAACCAGCTTCAGCTGTAGATAGTCCAGCAACCCAAAATTGTAAAAATACTTCAGAAATTCTTCAATCTTTGATGCTCAATCTGCTAGTCTGATTTGAGAAGCAGAAATAATCCAACTAGGTGTTGTATTTCAAACACGAAATTGGTAAGGGGCTAGGAGGTAGCATCCTCGAAGCAAAATGTCCATTGTCATTTTGACAGCATAACAGTATGATAAACAGTAGATAACCAAATATTGGAGCAAAGCCTTCATTTTATAAAAAACTGAGAAACTCTTCACTTTCCCAGGAGGAACGCCAAAAGTCACCTTTTGAAATTCTTTTCAACTTTCAAAAATATAAATTCCTCATAAAGGTGGCATCCACTTTCAAGGTGATAAAATATTTCAACAAATAATAATTAATCTCTTAATGAGGGCGTACCCTTCATGGCCCTCTTTTAAAACAATTTAAAGTTATCTCCTTAGGCCAAGGGGGTCAACAGAGAAATAAAACATTAATGCCTTAATTCAAATATTTTCACCAAATAAAGCTTTTTGAAGACAAGGCCTAAACATAAACAACTGCGCCAACTGAAAAGATGACTGAGGATAGTTCAATTGCAAACTGCCATAAGTGGTATTTACTAAAAATAGTAAATAACATGAAATGCCACAAAACTCCAAGCCAAGAAACCCTAATTTCTCCTCATTCCAGCCTACGGGTCTCCGGAATAGGCTGATGAACTGCAAGGCTAATCACTGATGAGAAGGGGACATATCGAGGCAGATGGTAGATATAAGCCAGACGCCAAAGAAGCTGAAGAGAAACCCTCAAAAGGAAAGGCGTTTCTCCTAGAAAATCCAAACGCCCTTGCACAAAGAGCCACGCACTTCAAGCAATAAGCCAAAATCCTCAACTCAGAAGGTACGGCCATGAAGTAGAGTGTCTGCCAGATGAAGGAAGGACGCCATCTCTCAAACCCTCCTGAACTGATAAGGAAACTCAACAGAAACACAAATTTAGCTCAATAGAACCTCTGAATGAAGCTCTCACAAATGCACTAATTCGACTGGTCTCTCACAGTCTCAAAAATGCTCAACACTGAAGAAGATTTCGTTCTTCAATGGAAGAAAATACTGAAACCCTTGTCTCAGGCAAACCACAGAGAAACCAAGAAGCAATTTCAAATAATCATTCATAATGAGGTTGAATTGCCCCTTTTGCCTTATATCTCCAAAAAGGCACAAATTCCAAAAAGTGACGCCACTTTTGCAATTAAATACATTTAAAATGCATTTAAATTATTTCAATAGTTTATTATTTCACTCAACCAAGTTAGCGTACCTTTAAAATGACGTAAGTGATTTTGATTTTCACTTTATAACTATTAAGTCATTATTTTAAAATATTTTAAGTGGCTTTTAATTATTATAAAGTCAAATCATAACTTTATAATATTAAATGACTTAACCACTAAAATATTCATAACTCCCTCAATTCTCAGTGTTTTGACGTGCCGTCAGAAGCTGGCGAACACTAAACTGCAAAGGCCTACACTGAGCCCAACACTAAACTGAAGGGGTGGAAATGCCAATATCCACCATTATCTACCACTGAGACCCTCTATCCAAACATATTAGCCTACAAGGGTCCAAGTAATAGGCTAACCCATCGAACTCTGATGCTCACAAAAATGGGGACATTACAGTCTGCCCTCCCTGAAATTGCTTGTCCCCAAGCAATCACGACTGCAAAGAAACTCCACTCCTCGGAAGACCCAAAAGAAGAACTGTGAAATGTCCCACACATTTCTAGTTGACTCCCATAGCACCAACATAAACACAACTGCACAAGATATCCCTGGATCCCAAACCCGGAATGGAAGTTTGCCATATTTGATACCCTCCGACTTCCCCTGCGCAAAACTGATCTCAACTTCACCATGCTGAAAATGGTGAAGTAAACCCACGGGACCCGTCCAAACTGCAACACTAACTCTGTCACCACCTGGATCCCAATATAATCTGTACACACATCCATCCGTACTGTGGAGATATGAACATCTGAAAGTGTCTATATCACAACTATCTCCATGCTCTGCTAGATTCCCATGGATGTGCTGAAGCTGCAAGTACTCCCCCTCAAATGATGAACTCGAGTACTGGCAGCCACTGATTCCATCTACTGAACATGGTGAATACCCATCCCACAAAGGATGGTATAATCCCGGAGCCAATCCACATCGATGTATCATCAAGTCCTCCATGTGTGGATCAAAAGAAAAGTGATGAGCACTCCTCACTGTGTAGTTGCGATAGAACGCTCCAACATCGGTCAATGGCTTATCACTAGCAATACTAGAATCAGGTAGCTGATCACTCTGACTCTGAGACACAAAATCAGCTTCATGGGATGAAGTAATAGATTTGCTTCCAGGAGAGGGAAACAAATCAACATGAGCCATACTCCCAACTTGAATGACACTCTACAAGTCTCTTGTGAAAATGATGGAGTATGTTAATGATATAGCAGCTTCGGGTTCATCCTTCCAGCCATGAGTGAAGACATAAATCAATATAGCCTATCGGCTATTTATTTATATGTGTTATGAAATGTGAATTGGCGCTTCTCTTGGCAACAATATAATTTTCTATAAGGGCCAACCTTCCTTGTAATTAATATATTTTATTTGTAATTATATTTCTCTCCTTGGCCGACCTTGTGCATGAAGAGGTGCGACCTCTCTCTCATTGCATATATATACAAGGTCATTTCTATTCTTTCAATCATCAAGAAAAGTTCGATTCATTTCCTTCATCAAGAGCAGATTGCGAATCTCATTAAGGGCAGATTGCGAATCTCATCAAGGGCAGATTTAGTAATTCAAGGAAGTGCAGATAGTTATCTGTCATTGCATCTGGTTTAGGTGCTGAATATTGGCCTTGTGTTTGGCCTCACTGTAAAGAGAGTTGTTGCCATTATTTATATATAAGAGAAGATCTTTTGTTGCTGGGTTTTTCTCCCTCAAGTGGAGGGTTTTCCTAGGGTATCTCCTGTGTTATTGTGTCTGATTCTGAGTTAATTTTCTGTGCATATAATCTGATCATAAAGCAATAGAGTAGCGTCGTGTACCCACACAACTCTCAGGAGATCCACCAGCTGTGATAAAGGCTATCAATAATCATCTTGCATCAACTGTTATGGTACTGACCTCAGGAGAACTTGATGCAACTAGCGGTTCTCTACTGCTCTCAAACAAAGTACTCATCCCAACTGAAACTTTTGTACCTATATCCGTGATAGATGTAACCACATCCTCACTACAACCCGTGGATATATGATCCTCACCAACTACCACTATAAGCTCCTCCAACTGTTACTGTGACTCTCTTTGATTCTTCGATTGATCGAGTTCATTTTCAACATTCTTGCTCTTTGCAAATCTTTGTTTTTTTTGCGTGCTTTATCTTCACAGTTTCGCTCTTTTATAGCCACCCTTCCTTTTGTAATGTCCCGTTTTTTTGGAGGTAAGTTTGTTAATCTAATTAATTAAGTTGTCCAAAATAATGATTATTTGTGAGGATGATGATTATTTTAATTAAATTAAAAAGTGGTATTAAGTTAATTATTTATAAAGTTATCAAATAAATAAATATTAAAAGGTAACTTTATATTTAATTAATTTAATAAAGTGACTTAAATAAAATAATATATCATAAAGTCACTTAATAAAAATAAAATAATTTCTGGAAGCTTCTAGATTTTGGGCCGACCTCTTGGTGAAAAAGAATAAATAGGTGAGGCCAGCCATTGTTTCTTCATCCAGGAATTGTTGTTTGAATTGATGACTTTTGGTGGTGGAGAAGCCAGCTAGGGTTTCAGCCATTGGAGGACCTTTGGGGACGAAAACCCTCATTGGTTACGCAATTTTGAGGCTGTGAGATACCAGCTGAATTATTGTTGATTGTGGGCTTTACTTCAGAAGTCCAATCTTGTGCTTCATTGTGGAAATTATTTGAGTACAATAGTTGATGTATTATTGTACTTATTTTGAGTAAAGTATTTGACTTGCAACAGCTGATGTATTGTTGCATTTGATGGAGAAGTTACTTCAGCAGCTGATGTATTGCTGAGATTGATTATTTTATTGAGCAAATTTGTGGAGATTCAATTTGGAGAATAATTGTTGATTGTGATTTATCATTTCATCATCTTAAGGAGTGATATTTTGTAAAGTTTCAGTTGCATTTTCAGACCTTCATAATCTGTTGTCATGGAGGTTGATCAGCCTATGTGAGTCTCATGTTTTTGCTCATATCTTTCGATTGAGGAGGCCAATCATTCTGGGTATTGTTGTATTCAATTCCTATCGTCAAGACAATCGTTTTAAGGGAAAATTGGAGGGCGTTTGGTGCTGCAATTAATTATCTAAACTTTTGCCAGGCAAGAACAGGGGCAGCAGCTTGAGCATTTCGATTTGAGCTTGGAAGGTGCCTATCACATTGGATTTTTATTGTTTCTTCATCAACAACATTGGGCGCCATCATTACCAGGTTCTTCTTGCATTTACTAAGTAGTTTGCATTGTCATCATAGGCATTTTAGTTGCTGTTGTAAGTGAATACTCAGAAAATCAGATTTGGCACTATTGTCAAACAATTGTAAGCCAAGAGTCTTGGCCAATTCATAGCATCATTGTAGTAGTCATTTTATTGCAAAGAAGGAGATATAAGTTGTTGGTCAAATACTATTGTAATTGAATATGTTATTGTCATTCATGATCGGCTTATTAGTTTGCATGCCAATTGTTTGTCAAAATGTCAATTGGATGTAGGTTTTCCTTTGGCATAAATAATGTTATAATATTGCATACTAGGTGTTTGTATTAATGCTACTTGGTTGTAAGTGCATAAATGCCATCTTAGGTTGCATCCAAAGTGTTTGTCATAATTTCTAATTGCTGTAGCTGCATATTGCAAGTAGTTTGAGTCATCTATATACATCAAAAGTGCATTAAAACAATTGCATTTCATCTTAGAGACATTCATAGTTGTCATTGGCAATCATTGATACCATTGGAAACATTTAAAGAAACATCATTGGTGACGAGAAAGTCAAAACAAATCAATTAGAAGTTCTTATCAGCCTATATCAGCTTGCACACCAATTGTTTGACAAAATTCCCAAGGCAGCAAAAGAAGAGTTTTTGAGTCAGCTGGGCTAGGCTCATTACATCCACACAAAACTTGTGTTTGGCTCACATCTTCTATGGTCTGATATACAAAATCAGACTTGTGACTTGAATTAGCGATGCATTCCTTGTTAATGACACCCTCATCTTGCGTGCCAATAGTAGGATAACCTTTCACAATATTTTTTGAACTTGCAATGACTTTCAAATCATCATCTCGCTCAAGTGAAAGGTTGTTGTCTTGAACATCAGACTTGTTATCACATCCGATAACGACTTCTTGAGTACTGAAAGTGTCAACGTTCTGGGGTTCCGCCATACTATTTTCATGATGTACAATTCCCTTATCATTCACCACTTCTGTTTCAATCCCATGTCCACTTGTAGGTTGAGGATCATGATCTGTTGATTGATTCCTTTCTAACCCCAACACATCAAAGAAACACAATTTCTTTTTGTTTTGTGATGAGCTTCGTCTTGAAATGGAGTCTTCAGATTGCTGCAAGCTACGAGCTAATCTTTGTTGTGAAGGCATAGGTTTCTGCTGAATATTATTTGAAATGCTCTCTACATTTTGCTGCTCGCATTTCTTTGATTTGCTTCTTTGCTTATTATAAACCATTCGATGCTCCATATATTGGTCGAAATCTAAGCGGTCTTTGATCTTATCTGGAAATGCTATATATTCCTTATAAGCAACCATTACTTCATCAACAAATTTAGAAGCCATAATTCACAATTGCCTTAACTAACCCTCAGTTCTGAATGAAGAAGATCAACTGTTGTTTATTGCTGGTAATCAATTTTCTTGTTCTGTTTACAATCTTTGCAGATATCTTCCCTGGTAGTGCCTTGTATTTGTGATGAAGACTCCTTGTTACTATTCAGAAGATTTCTCCATGTCCAATAATGTACACGATGTAAGCTTGCCTTGTAAGTGAATTTCTCATACCTGAGGAATATATCCCATACCCAACTTTATTCTTTCTGAGAATAACAATGCAGCCTTAATATTCACGGTTTCATACTCAGTAATGATTAACATCAGAAGGTCACTTATTATATATAAAATCTGTAGATTGCAGAATACACAGATTGTTCATATTCAATTTGTCTCTTCTGAAATGCTTTGTTTAGCAATATGAAGAAGTCTATATGTCGACCACCTTCAGAAATATTTGTCTTTATGAATGATTTATCCCCCAGCAATATACTCTATTTTTTATAAATACGTCTCCTTAGCTCCTCTAGCTGTGGTAGTCTCCAGAAATGATTGCGGGTGAACTCCAACAACTACATCAATATTCTTGCTACCTTGTACAGACAATGAATTCAAAAATCCTGTTTTACTATTGGTGCTACGTGGTTTTGTCTCCAGCGGCTGTGTCCTGTCGATGTCAACTTGCTCCAAACCCGTCTTTGTCTTTACAAGATACGATTCTCTTATCTCATGTGTCGATTATTCTCTTCCGCTACTTTGCAACAATCTTCAAATAATAATTTTATCGGGCCTTACAAGCAATTGTTGCTTTCCTTATGACGACTCTTTATAAATTTTCCCTATCGAGCCTCCAGGCAAGCACTTCCCGTCAGTTTCAAGAAATAGAAAGAGCACCGTATATGAACGGACCAATTTTTCCGATTTTTGCTAAATTACACAACAATGCAGAAGGCACACGTTAGGGTTAGATAAATCAAACCAGCAGTTACAATATAACTCTTTGCCAAGAATGCGCACTCAATCTCAACAAGAGAGAGGCTGTCATATGGCAAGAAGGGTCAGTGATACAATAAATCAAAACTGTGAAAATAACTCAAAACACCAAGTATGTACTTACCCAAACGGAATGGAATAGAAGCGACCATATAATTGGAGAATTTAAAAGAAATACAAATGCAACTTGAGAAATAAACTCAACACCCAGAATGTGCTTTCAAACCCAGAGTGGGAATGGAGCTACCATAGGGCGGAGATGTATGATATTACAATGCAAATCAAAGTAAATAGGCGGCAAGCCAGCCTCTTCCACTTATTCAGTGGGCAATTACAAACATGATAAGCAAAACTGAGAGAAATGCTGACAGTACTACTGTTCAGCTTACAATGAGAAGTAGAATGCCTGCAAGATCAAGGATTTAAGCTCTACAAGTTGCTGCAATAGTAAAGATGTCATCCACTAGGTCAATAATGAATTTCTAACACCCATCCTTCGCTAATATGCAATTTTCTCAAGTCTGATCTGACAGACCAGCAACATGAATTACAGAACCAGCAATGCATAAACTCAATGAAAAGCTCACAACTCACTCATTTCTCACTCAAATTACATGAAAACTGATGCAAAACACTCTTAAAATGATGGCGCCTAGTTTAGTAATGAAAAGGGCAGCTAAAAGTGGCTATTAATTAATGGCACGGATCCCAAAGCACTCCAGAAAGTAGGGCTTTCAAGAAATGACGAATTTGCTTTATAAAATCAGAAACTTCATTAAAAATCCCACAAATTTGCAAGTAAGGTCGCCCCAAGTAGAGAAGATGATATGACCAACACCCAGAACAATATCTTTTTTTATTTTTGATATATGAATGAAACTTCGAATCAGCTATGATATTCAGCAACATCCAGAATATGATAGAAATGCAAGTACTCAGCTACAAAATGCAAGATCATCAAAACAATGCAAAACCTCACTACAAATTCACTCAAAACAAGCAAACCTCTCTACTAGGTGCTATCTCTCAAGCACGAAGTTGAGCCCAAGCTAGGAGGCATTCATTCCTCGAAGCAATCCAGCAACCATTTCGGCAGCATAACAATACTCAAGATATCAGATACCCAAATGAAGACCCAAGCTCTCCTTTTATAACTTTGTGAAAACTCTCTAGAAGCTTCTAGAAACCCTAACTTTCAAATTTGAACTGTCTTCTTTTCCCTCCAATTTGGGCGCCCCCTTTCTCAAGGTTTAATTTAACTTTATTTTAAAATCTTTTCCTTCATAAAAAGGCGTCCTTTTCTCCAAGTAATATTTTTTGACTTTAGAAATATAAAATATTTCCTTCATGAGACAATACCCCTCAAGGTCCCCTTCTTTAAAACAACTTAAAGTCATAATACTAGGACAAGGGGTTATTTTATAAAATAAAACATTATTGTCATTAAAATACTTATTCCTCCAAGATGAACCCCTTATGCCAAAATTCAGAATTACCCAATGAACTGCCAGAAGAGGAAAGTTGACCGAGCTGGTGCTGACTGGACCACTGCCAAAAATAGGATTTACTAAAAATAGTAAATTCGGAAAGTGAATTAGGATCAAGCGCATGCGACACAAATGTGAGAAAGAAAGCTTTCTTAAAACTTAAAAAAGAATCCACTCCAAAATCCCAAACTCAGAATGTAGCCGTCATAACACTAAAAATAGTAAGTTAGGAAAGGTGTCCGACCTTGATTACCAAGTCATACCTCTGCTGAAGCTCTTGAAAACCAGAAGGAATCAGAATCAAACAACAAGCTCAACAAGCAAAACCACAGATCATCAGAGAACCCATCAAGCAGGAAACCTAATTACCTTGTGACGGTGTGACTGCTTTGAGAATGACCGCAATCACTACAAAAAGGCAGAGTGTTTTCACTTGGGGACACGGTCCACCCTTCCCAAAATTGCTTGTCCTCAAGCAATACCATCATAACTCCCGAAACGTTAAGATTGATCCATACCAAAACAAGTATGATCCCAAGTTCCCAAATCCATCTCAGGAAAGACCCACTATGCGACTGCTGCACTACTCTGATCACATCAGTAAAATCATCATGCCAATGTTGCACTAACCTCCCTTGTAACTCCAAAGTGTTACCATCCATGATACTCAAATTGAAAGATCTTAAAGGACTGAGATCAAAATCATGCAGCGTCTCACGTACAAGATGCCCAAAGTCAACAGTAACAATCATACCACTGTCAACCACAATTCTAGGCAAGAAGAAGGATAGGCTACTCAACTCAAAATCAATCTCCTCGGCATACCTCCTCATAGTAACAAACGAAGTCATGACTGCAAATGTGACATCTTCGAATCTTCTTGCAAAGAGGAAAACAATCCTTTGCAAGAGCTCAACAAACTCATACTCACGTCTCCTCATGGAGCTACTATGCACCAACTGAATTATATTGATACCACCATGAAGACTACATAAAACTCTCATAGTTCCAACCTCATGAATCTCAGAATGATGAATCAAAACAAGTGGTGGTTCGCTGTCCTGAACCCACAATGAGAGAGAACTATCAAAGTTAACATCACAAGCCTCCATAAGATGAACCCCGAGAATAGAACTAGTGTGAAGGAACAAATAGTCTCTGTTGTTCAAGGCTAAAGTCAGCGAAGAGCAATCTGATTTTAGTGCTTCACACAAGAAAAAACAGCAGCACCAAAGAAATTCCCAAGTGTGAGTGTATGAGATGAGCATAGAGTTGCAAGTTAATCCCTCAAAAATGGCAGGAAAACATACTAGAGCAATCTCCAACTGAAAATTACCACCTCTTTGGCAAGTAGTGAAGGACAAACTCTTCCAAACGAGAGTAATTCCACAAGTAAAGTGGCTGGTATGCTTCCAACCAGCAAGCACGTGTCTCAAAATATGCCCTTGTATTAGGTGAAGGTCACTCCCAAGAGCAACCGATCGTTCATCACTCCAACCCATACTCAAAATTTCTCTCCAATCCATTTGTTGATGTACAAACAGAACCATCAAGTGACTGGGAAAGAAGGGAACATCACCAACAAATCTGGAATTTTGATCCTTATCCCTCCAACAGTTCTTCTTTCCACAAGCAATAGGCTCCATCAACCCATGTTGAGAATCCCAACCATGGACACCCAACTGAAAAATATTTTCAACACACTGAAAATAGAATTCAACACAAC